>QLON01000064.1:0-15435 GCA_003313675.1 Termitomyces heimii | reverse complement strand
CCATCCCAGAATGATAGAAACGAGGGGCAGACAGCCTAGGATGGGGAGGGGGTTGGATAGTTTTCCGCGCAAAGGTAGGCACGGGACAACTTGGCTGGGGCTCCGGGGGGACACCAGGGCCTGCATCAGGAGCAGGCTCCGGGGGCTGGCTAGAGCCCGCTTCCAGGGCAAAATTAAGGGGTAGTTCTGGAAAAGGAAGGTCAGTTGGAGTAAATGGTCAACGCGGCGACACTCATGTTGAACGAGCACGGCCACATGCGCTCGGTATCACGTGTCCCAGGCCTCCCATGCGGCCAGGGGGGCCACTTTGTTAGTTGTCGGGAGCATCGGGAAATGCGTCGGTGTGTGTGACATGATTGAGCTGATAGTAAAAAATTTTTTTTTTTAATACATGGCAGGTCAGGTGCTGGATGCCACGATTGGACCCCAGACCAAACCACCGGTTATGTGCGCCTCAGAGGGTCTCGGCACTGAGGAGGGGGTGATGTCACGACTCCTTCCGGAATTCCCCGAAACAACCCCAGGACCTCACCTGGGACCCTCTCCACAACACGCCCCGCCCCCTGCAACTACCGACACCGCCACTAACTTGCATCACAACCGACATCAGCCAAACCCCCAGGAACCCTGCTTCATGGACCCCGGGATTGACCGCCATCAACCGCCGGATCATGCTACCTGCTTCCGGCCATCACACATCACGATCCCCCCGTGCCAATTGATCGCGCACCCCACATGTGCAATCCCAGTATACAGTTTCAGCCCACTACTTAATACCTTCCAGAAACCATCCCAGACACCCCGGAACCCCAAGACCCAACCCTGTAGTACTTATAGCATAGTTCACCACTGTATTTGCTAGTCTTGATATTACCTGAACTGTTGCGTGCCCTTTGTTTGACTGGTACGCATTGACTGGCACGCTTTGACTGGCATGCCGGAATAATTGTGTGCTTTAAGTTTGGTATACACTTTGTGACTCTAAATTTACTAACCAGGTCTTGTCTTAGAACCTCCGGTTCCAACTCAACCCCCGCCAATTCCCAACCCCCACAAAACCCCGAAACCCCTGGGTCAAGTTCCATTTCCCCAGGACCACCCCCCCTGTTTGGGTCTTGAACTCTGGAGCCTTAACCCTGGAAGTTCCAGACACTCAAGTATCCATAGATCAAGTTTGCCTCATAAGGGCGTTGCTTTCCCAGAAAGCCCCCGAATTAGCAGAACCTGACAAAGATCACCAAGAAGAACTGCTACCCACTCCCACTCATTAGTGATCTGGTCAACCGACTCCACAGCGCCAAGGTTTACATGAAAATCGACCTCCGCTCTAGCTACAACAATGTCTGTATCACCCTGGGACATGAGTGGAAAACTGTGTTCCACACATGGTATGATCTGTTTGAATACCTTGTAATGCCGTTCAGAATGACTAACTCCCCTGCCATGTTCCAATACTTCATGAACAACATTTTCCATGACATGAGCAATATCTTCATGATTGTCTACCTGGACAACATCCTCATCTACTCTGACTCGAGGGAGGATCACCGGAAGCATGTCCGGCAAGTCCTGGAATGCCTTCTGGAGCACAACCTCCACGCCAAGCCTGAGAAGTGCTCATTCCACATGGAAGAAGTTGAGTATCTTGGCATCATCGTATCCCCGGAGGGCATTTGCATGACCCCCACAAGGTTGAGGCCATCATCAACTGGCCACAACCCCAGAATGTCAAGGAAGTATAGTCCTTCTTGAGTTTTGCTAATTTCTACTAGAGGTTTATAAATAACTACTCCGGTATCATGAAACCCCTCAACCAGCTCATGCGCAAGGATGTGGCATGGAACTGGAACAGTAGGTGCCAGAGTGTCTTTAACCTACTCAAGGAGGCCTTCAACACCACCTCTATACTCTGGCACTATGACCCCACCCTCTCAATCATCCTAGAATGCAATGCCTCCAACTATGCCATTGTCAGAATCCTCTTGCAGATGGAAGCTGACAGTGGGGAACCTCAGCCAGTCGCCTTCTACACCCAGTCTATAATTGATGCTGAGCTCAATTACAATATCTATAACAAGAAACTCCTCGCCATTGTTGAGGCCTTCAAACAATGGCAGGCCTACCTCGAGGGAGCCCAACACTGGATTCAGGTCTACTCAGATCACAATAACCTGCAATACTTCACCACAACCAAGCAACTCAGCCAACGGCAGGCTCAGTGGTCCAAAATCCTCTTGGAGTACAACTTCATGATCCAGTACCGTCTGAGACGACTTGGAGCTAAACCCAATGCCCTCACCCAACAACCGGACATCTACCCCAAGAAATCATTTGAGGTAGAATGCAATGCGTTCAATCATTGTGTGGTGATCCCCCCCAAACATTTGAATGCCATACTGATTTTAAATGATGAAGGAATCCTGAGCCAGATACGCCATGCCTCCTGGGACAAGTATTTCATTGATCATGACCCCTGTAACCCCCCCAATGGAACTGACCAGGATCCTGCCTTCTCCTTGTTCCCTGACAAAAAACTCCTCCTCTGGAATGGCCACATCTATGTCCCGGATCATGCCTGACTCTGCTACAATGTTCTCCACCAACACCACGACTACAAGCTCCAAAGACACCCTGGAATACATAAGACCCTCCAGCTTATCTCCTGGACTTATTTTTAGCCAGGACTAAGGAAGGATGTGACCCACTACATTCAATCATGTGAACCCTGCCTTCAGGCTAAAGTCCCCCGACACTGACTCTATGGGCTCCTAAAACCCCTGCTCATCGGACAATGCCCCTGATCCTCTATATCCCTGGATCATATTGTCAAACTTCTGGAGTTAGAAGAGTTCAATGCCATTCTTGTCATTGTGTGTAGGCTAACCAAGCAGGGCATCTTCATACCCTGCCACACCATGGACACCACCCTGGACTTTGCCCAGCTATTCCTCAAGCACGTCTTCACCAAATACAGACTTCCGGATGATATTGTCTCTGACCAGGGCCCATTCTTCATGTCCAAATTCTGAACTTCCCTATGTAAGGCCCTTAAAGTAAAAGCCAGTCTCTCCACTGCTTACCACCCTAAAACCAATGGCCAAACCAAGAGAGTCAACCAGTCTTTCAAGCAGTACCTTTGGCTGTACATCAACTACCTATAGGATGACTGGCATACTAAGCTCCCCCTGGCCAAATTCACCTACAACAACATGCCACATTCTGCCACCAGGATGACCTCCTTCTTTACCAACAAAGGATATCACCCTTGACTGATGTTTTCACTCTGGGACATTCCATTGCACGCCGCTCACGAGGTCACCTGGGATCTTCAGTTCCTTCATGCATTCCTTCAGGAGGAAATCAACACTGCCAACCAGGCCTATGCGAAACATGCTGACTGGAAATGGGAAGACACCCCCGACTAGGCCCCCAGGACAAAGGTATAGTTAGATTGACACTACCTCCGCACCTGCCGACCCTCCCCAAAGCTCAATCACAAGTGCCTCAGCCCATTCAAGGTCTTGAAGAAAGTCTCATCCCATGCCTACAAAATTGAGCTTCCCCTGGGACTTAAAGGTCTGCACCCGGTGTTTCACGTCCGCCTCCTGGAAAGACACCCCCCGGACCCCTTTCCCGAGTGACACCCCAAGCCTCCTCCCCTGGTCAAGGTCAAGGACAAGTACCACTATGAGGTTGAAGACATTCTTGACTCCCAGAACATTTGTGGACAACCCCACTTCCTCATATGATGGCGTGGGTATAGCCCAGAGGACAACACTTGGAAACTGCGCTGAAACCTTGATGGTGCCCTTAACAAACTCCGGGACTTCCAGCAATGTCACTCAGGAAATGACCCTCCAAGGCACAGGACTCACAGATGGCAGTAGCAGGTGTAACCCCCACCTTTGGATTTAGTCAGGATTTAACTCCCATGTATACCTTCTGTTTCCTCTCTATTAAAACCTTACCTCCCTTTTAGTTCTTTTCTGTAGTAGTGCCCTGGAGTTTGGGCAAGGTGCCTTTTTTAGTTTTTCCACCATCTTACTTACATTATTTTTCAACCCTGGGAGACCATTATATACATTCTAGATATACAGTATTTTACAGATCAATACATATGTTATCTGACAAGACAACGACAAGAAAACGGGGCCCCTAGGTCTGAGGCTCTGAACCACCCTCACCCTTTCCCCCCTTTTGCCAACCCCGGAAACCCTCCCCCACCCCCCCCAGACTGTGCTCCCACCACACCTCCTTAGCCAACTGATCCCAAGATGAGAGCTGCTCACCCTCATCCAGGATCCGCTCGAACCACAATCCCAGGGTTAGAACATTCCTCTGGTAGTGAGCCGTCACTAGTCTCCCCAGCAGGTCCAGGCCATGCTCCACCCTAGAATTCCTTGCTTCTGTTGGCAACTCCTCCCGCAGGGACAAGAGTGCCATGGCAGCCCCATCCAGGAGCAGGCAATGCTCCTGGGCCCAACCTGGGGACATCAGTACTGACCCAACTGCAAGAAAGCATCACTTACTAAGGGAGGCCATATACCCAATGACCATGTCCTCATGCAGGGCCTTGACCAGCCCCGTATTTGACAAACCCGGCCCCGGGAGCCCTGCCTGAGCACCAACTTCCCCCTGGGTCACCCTCACCTCCTCCAACTCCGGGATGACTGCCTCGTACTCTCCCTCCTCATGCTCCTCCCTCTCTGGGTTGCCCTATCCCAAATGCTCCTGCCGGACCCTCACCCCAACACCCAGTGGCTGCCCAGATAAGGGGGAAAAAGTCACTGGAGAAAGGCACACTAACAGAGCTGGGGATGGGGGCAGATGTGCTCTCTTAGAAGGCCCCGGGGAGGGACTAGGCAATGCCTGCCTCTTCCCTTTGTCCAGGTGCCCCCCAAGGCCCTCATGGCTGCCAGCTCTGGCCCAGGTCACCCAATGGGTGATCAGAACCATGGGGCAATCCTGGCCCCCCACTTGGTCGACCTCCTAGTTCTCCAAACCCCCACCAGACACCTCCACAGACACCTTCTCCACTGGCTCCACCACTCAGTTCTGCTCCTTGACTCCCATCCTCTGAGTAATCTCCCCCAGCAGCCACCCCTGCTCCCAAGAGACACAGTGCACCCTCCATAATGTGAGGTGGCATGCCTCACACACGGCTGTGTCCTGGTGAGATGAGGGGCCCAGGACCTCGAACAGACAGGGGACCTATCACCAGGCGCAGTGCTTGCACTGTGCCAAAATCAGCAAAGAAACCTGGAGTAAGGAACCACTCACCAATCCATTGTTTACACACTAGGCATGAGCAGGCAGACCCCAAAGCCTTTCCAGGGCCTCCCTAAATTGCTCTTGGGTTACAGCTGCCCATGCAATGCAATGGCTCTCTGGGACCTCAGAAACGGCCCCTATTGCCATCCTGGAATGACGGAAACAAGGGGCAGACAGCCTAGGATGGGGAGGGGGTTGGGAACAAAGGACAGTCTTCTGTGTAAAGGTGGGTGTGGGATGACTCGGTTGGGGCTCTGGGAGAACACTGGGGCCCACATTGGGAGCAGGCTCCAGGGGCTGGCTGGGACCTGCCTCTGGAGCAGGGTTATTGCATTGTACTAGAAAAGGAAGGTCAGTCATAACAGACAAACAACGCGGTAACACTTACATTGAGTGAGCATGGCTATATACATGTAGTATTGTGCGTCCTGGGCCTCCCATGCAATCAGGGGGGCCACTTCTTTAGTAGCTGGAGGCATCAGGGAATGCGTTGGTGTATGCAATATGATTAAGTTATTGGTAAAAAAAATATTTTTTTTGAATATGTGGCAGATCAGGTGCTAGATCCCACAATTGGATCCCGGACCAAACCACCAGTTACACATGCCTTAGAGAGTCTTGGCACTGAGGGGGGGGTGATGTCACAACTCCCCTCCAGAGTTCCCCAGGACAGCCCCAGAACCCCACCCAGGACCCTCTTTTGTTAACCCCACAACATGCCCCGCCCCTACAACTACCGACATCGCCATCAACTCACATCACAACTGCCATCAGCCAACCCCCTGGAACCCTGCATCATGGACTCTGGGATTGACCGCCATCAACTGCCGGATTACGCTACCTGCTTCCAGCCATCATGCATCACAAACCCCCCACGCCAATTGATTGTGCACCCCACATGTGCAATCCAAGTATACAGTCCCAGCCCATTACTCAATGCCTCCCGGAAACCATTCCAGACACTCCAGAACTCCAAGACCCAATCCTGTAGTACTTATAGCATAGTTCACCACTGTATTTGTTAGTCTTGATATTACCTAAATTGTTGCATGCCCTTTTGCTTAACTGGTATGCACTGACTGGCACGCTTTGACTGGCACGCCTGAATAATCATGTGCTCTAAGTTTAGTATGCACTCTGCAACTCTTAATTTGCTAACCGGGTCTTGTCTTAGAACCTCCGGTTCTAACTTGACCTCCACCAACTCCCAGCTTCCACAAAACACCCAAAACCCTGGATCAAGTTCCATTCCCCCAGGACCAACCCCCTTGTCTGTGTCTTGAAGCCCGGAGCCTTAACCCTGGAGTTCCAGACACCCGGATATTTATAGATCAAGTCTGCCTTGTAAGGGCATTGCTTTTTCGGAAAGCCCCTGACTCAGCGGAACCTGACAATCAGTCACATTTAAAAGTTTGTATCATATAAGTTTTTCTGAGTTTTCCCACGTCGCTTGTTGCTTTGCTACTAATGGGAGCAACTACTCACCCAAGTGTACAATCCATGATTACAGCCACATACAATAACATGACAAGTGCAATATATCACTCTTTTTTCACTTTATTTGTATGGTATGCAAAATGATTCTGAATGTTGGTCTGAGCAGAACTTCAGTTGCAATGAGGTAGTTTCAATGGAATGTGGTTCTTACAGACCCATCTTATTATTACTTTGGCAGTTAAATTACTTGTAGTGTGAAGTGAAAGAGTGGCATTGGAAGACTTGAAGAGTTACTAGCAACTGGCTTCAGCCCTGGTCATTGCAGTAAGCATAGCATAGGTTCTACAGTAGAACCAGGACAAAATAATAAATTCTCAATTTATGTTACACTAGACTAGTCATCAATTAGTTATTAATTGGATATGTTGGGGTTCTATTATGACTCCACTACACTCTCCTGAACACAACCACACCAACCCCTGCCTCCCTCTTTTTCCAATATTCAACCATCACTGATCTGATCATTGGACTTTCCCAAACCCTCTGTCCCTGACAACTGACCATGCTCAGCTTCCCTAACAAGGCCAGATCACTCCTGATACCAGATAGATATTGCACTATAGGATCACCTTGCAACTCCCAACTTCTGTGTGATTGTTCCACTACCTAACCATGCCAAGGCCCAATCTTCTCCAGTGTATAATCACTCCCAAAGTTCAAGACATCCTGCAGGTACTTAGGTAGTAGCCCTATAGTCAGTATAACAGTCTTGATATTAGCTTTGCCCATACATCTCTAGGTTTTTTTCCATTCTCCATCTTCTCTGTCCTATCCCTCACTCTAATTCTATTCTAAACATCTCCACATCAGTTTTGCTTCTCCTCTCAAGCCTTTCTTGTCTCTGCCTTGTCTTATCTATTGTCCTTATCTTTAGCTCTCTTCCTATCCACTCCTCTCTTCCAGTTCTCCTCTTCCCCTTAACTTGACTCAGCTCCAACCTCTGATTTCCTGGCCCCTTTTCCATTACTATTCTACTATCTTATTTTTACTCCATTTTTCTCCTCAGCTACTTTCTTTTTTGCCTCTGCTCTAGTTTTTCCTTCAATACAATTTCCCTTACTTCTTTACCTGCTTTTTACTTCTATCTTAATCCCTTCCCCTAATCCACCCTTTTTATTCTACTTACCTCCATTTATTTACATTTCCTCTCCTCTGGTTTCTAATTTCCATTTCTTCTTGTAATTTCCATCTATACAATCCTATTACTCCCTCAATCTTCTACAATCCTTCTGGTGCCCAATCCTGATGCCAACTCTGGACCTCCATGTATGTTGCCCTTTTTAGCAAGAGACAACTAGTAGGTTCTTGCTCAACAAAGTGAGCCCCCAGGTCAGCAGGACCTAATAGGTTTACAAGGGGTTCTATTAGGGAACCACCCTTTTGGAGGTCCCTTACCCCATGTTTCCTTCTAATTTTTAAGCCTTTTCACCCTAGTTCATCTGCCTTCTACTGTCTTCATCAAACTTCTCACTGACTGAACCATGGAAACAAACTTTCTTATTTGTTTGAAGCCTTTGCCAAACCCTGGAAAAGTGATCCAACTTACATGGCACCCATGACTTGGTGACTATGTGACTCATGACATTAGTCACATTAGTCACATTGCATGACATTAGCATAACAATGGTTACACCATGACAGTTACATGACTCAATCTCAGAATATTTTCTATTAATAGGCAAAGTAAATCCTTAGACTTGTTCTCTTTGAATCTCCCTCTCATAACCACTGCCACACTTTTGCTTTGGCACAGTAGTTCACATAAGTGCATATATAGAGGCCTTTAGGCCTTACTCTCCAATTGTTACTAGCTCCTTTAGTGATCAGATTAACCACCTGTCCCATTACTTGTTCTAGAGTGCTAGTATATCCTAGCAGCCCTATTATCTTTACTGCTAGCTTCACTGGCACTAGCATCACAGTTAGCTTGGCTAGCTCTATTACCTGCTCCACCATCTTTAAACCTCTAGTAACTGTTAGCCTCTTTAATGGCTAAATTAAAGCATTTTGCATTTTACTAAATGCATCCACCAATATATATGTGGTTAGTACTACTCTTCTTGCTAAGTGCTCAATCACCAAGTAAGGCAGTATCTTTGCCACTTTGGTAAAGATTCTAGCTAGTAATGGAGGCCAGTTCACCTTCTGTTTTTCCTACTTAAGCTGCTTTAGCTCTGCTTATAGAGAAGATACTGCTTTTATCATTGTATTACTGTGCATTGGGCACCATCTGCAATATACCATCTTTCTTTGGAATACATAATAGTAGTGCTACTTACACTGCTAGTCTTAGCTTTCACTAGTGTGCATTAATGTATTGATTGGTCTTCTCATGCAATTGCTCTTATAATGCCTACAGATATTATAGCATATGATACTTATACACTTTTTTATCATCTACAAGATTTATCTCATGATTTACTTCTCTTCATAGAGGTAGCTCCTCCTTTGTTCTATTCACAATATTAGTAAACTCCTCTTTTCACTGGTTCTGCAAATATGGAATATTCTTATTTGTTAAGCCATTTTGCCTATTATTCCTTACTTAAGGTAATTTTACCTCCTACATTTGCAATCTTGCAGTTACTTTTTATTATGCTTTTAATGCATTTATTTGCTTCTCCAATTCATCTTATACTCTTAACATTATAAAAGCATATAAACTTCATCATAATAATAGCATCTTCTCATCAAAGACTGTCTTTTATAAATATGATATTTTATTTTTGGTGGCTAATCAGAACAGCAACTCAGGCTATTTTTGCTTCATCCACTTCTGCTATTGCATGACTGCAACTACTCCATTCTACTTCCATGGCATCCAAAGATCAAGCCTTTTCTGACTTCTTCTTCATAATCACTCTCTTTTGACTTTTTAGTTATGCTAGAATGTGATGACACTCTATAGCATATTATCAATGCAATTACTCATCAACATCTTCCAATGCCACTTTCTTAGTTTCCATAGCTACTCCATTTACAATCACTTTATTATGTATAAAGTTGAGTATCATCTGATTTCTCTACATGATAAAGTTCTAATAATTATATTATAGCAATTAAAATTTACTATGTCAACATACTCAATTGTACTTGATTCTAAGGTAGTCACCTTCACCTTGGTTCTATATTGGACCATTGATTGACTACTGACCATTTTCAACTGGAGCATCAATGGCTCCATCAATTCATGTATATATATTTTGTGCACATATATAAATTGGGGCATCAACTCTATAATGGTACTTCTTGAATCCCATAATGTCCAGGCAGAGTGGCCTTCTATTTTCACATAACTCACTAAGCATTACTTCTCTACTTGCTACAGCTTTGGCCTATCCAACTTTTTTAGTGCTTTACACAGATGCACCTTATGCATTTTCATCTGGTAATCACTAATAATTTGCTCCTCAAAAGCCTCTATTATCACCACCAAATATTCTAAGTCACTATTTCAACTATAATAGTTATTGTCATATATATCTACTGTGATGTATTTTTCTCTATCAATTAGAATGCTAGTTGCATCATCATCTTCTTCAGCATCTGCATGTTTCTTGAGGCTGTTCTGCCTCTTTCTCTTGTTCTTCATCAAACTAACTAACTAATTTATTTACTGCCATATGAGCCACACACATATATATCTTCCTTTGCTTACAAAAACACTATTTTGCTCAGTGATCTATACTGCTGCAATTGAAGCATCCTTCTTAAGCTTGTGCAGCTCCAACAGAGTTACTGTTTTCAACCTGAGGCACAATGTTCTATCTGGGCCTCTCTGCCTATTGTTTTTGCTCCTTGTAACTAACATGCTTTAGAGCTGACCTCAAGTTCTTGGCCTCTTCTGTTGGGTGCTGCCTTAGCATTGCTATTTGTTGCACTATAAATCATAGATTACAATTGTAGTCCATTTTAGACTTTTTAGCCAAAAAGGTGCTAATATTTAATGATTCTCTAGATTGCATATGCTTTTGGTTACTATGCTGCTTATAGTAACTTGCTATATAAGCTGCTTGCTTGTACTGAATTATATACATAAGGAATTCCTCAGCTGAATTTATTTTTAGAAATAAGTTATTATCTCTAAACAATGATTTCTGCATCTTGGCTAGTAGGCCATCCACAAATGCTTTGTAGATAGTATGTAGGTTAGAATAAACTGCCATATTCTGTGCATATTTCAATAGAGTATCATAAAATCCTTGCATACTAGTGCTGTCTTTATAAGCAGCATTTCTCAATGCCTCTCAGTGTTAGGAAACCACCCATTTGGAGATTCCTTAGCCCATGTTTCCTTTCAATTCAGGCCTTTGCATTCTAATTTACCTGCTATTAAGCACTTTCATCAAAATCATCACTGGCTGAATCATGAAAACAAACTTCCTCATTGATCTGGAGCCAATACTAGATTGTACTTTTAACAAGGGCTTTGATGGAGCCCTCATCAAAAGTGATCCAATTCACACAGCCTCCATAATCTGGTGGCCATGTGACTCATGATGTGACTGTGACATCAGTCACATCAGTCACAGGGCGTGACATTGGTGTGACTATGTCACACCGTAACATCACATGTGACAGTCACGTGACTCAACCTCAGAATATTTTCTATTGACAGGCAGAGTGAATCTTTAGACTTGTTCTCTTTGGATTTCCCTCTACCAAATTAGTACCTTATTATTTATATTTATCTTACCCTTATTAATACATCTTTGGATTTCCCTCTGCCAGCTATGTGACTGAGCCACAGCCCCCAGAGATTGCTCTTATACTTAGGCATTCTGCATAATGAATAAGTTAATAAATTGGTCATATAATTCTTTCAAAATGTCTTTGAATATTTAGTGCTTAACCATTCAGTTGATAAGTAGTATGTGATGGCAATATCATGCCTTTACTTTTTTATTAAGAAATTTAATAAGTATAAAAACTCATTCATAGTCTATTTCTAGGCCTCTTTAATAATAGGCCACTAAATAGTAACACACCTCTATTAATATGTCTGTCTCAGCAATGAGACAAGATAAAGCTATGAATTATTAAAAAGTCTGAATAAAACAAACTTCTGCTAAAAACTGTAGATAAATGACATAGTTAGAACCACCTTATAAAAGCTCTCTCCATATTATATTAAGTTAGCCTTATCAGTAGCCTAGATGTTGAGAAATCAGCTTATCAGTATTTTGATCTAATGCATACCTAAATTAATTATGTGACTATAATCAGATGACTTATTTTAAGGAAAGCATCATACCCATACCTTGTCAATAAACTAGGCATATTTTAGCAAGAATACATATAAACTCCTATATATTGGGTATTGTTTTAATTATCTAATTAATCTGCACATGATAAAAGTTCTCTGAAGGCATTCTGTGGCAACTGATAGAGGAATTAGT
This sequence comes from Termitomyces heimii, assembly GCA_003313675.1. Classification (NCBI taxonomy): domain Eukaryota; kingdom Fungi; phylum Basidiomycota; class Agaricomycetes; order Agaricales; family Lyophyllaceae; genus Termitomyces; species Termitomyces heimii. The sequence goes on along the minus strand of QLON01000064.1, from coordinate 3,268 downwards.
GATTTAATGAGAAAAGCTAAATTCAATTATTGAGGATAATTGAGTAAGCTTTGGTAAAATGCTTATATCTTAATAGAAAGATTACTAAACCTTATTGTATTTGGTATTGCTGGGAAGGTTTAATCAATCTGCACTTAATGAAAAGAGTTAGGAGGCATTTGGAGAAGAAATGAGGGAGATATTAGCAATTTACAGAATTAAAGCACTAAAAACATTGGAGGACCCTCTCTTAGCCAAGAAAATTTATACCAAGTCTCTTAGGACTGGAAAATAGAGCCCAGTAGCCAAAAAATGGCCCAGAATAATTAGAAAATGTTATACATCATAGAAAGAGGAAATAACATAAATAGAGGGGGATTCTGTAACATTTAGCAGATTGCTAATTGCTTATACTTAAAATTTCCAGAAAGTGGATATCTTAGGCCCAAGGCAATAGTATACTTCAGGTTAATAGTTTAATATGCTTTTTGGACCTTCCTTTAATGTACCTGAAGTTGCATTGACTGAAAACTTAATAAACTCTATTACTTACCTATATATTTTATAAAAGTACTTTGTAAAGTGTAATTTAGCCTCAGAATTTAGTGAAAGCTGGTTTTTTTATGATTTCCTCTATTTAGACTAATCCAAATAACCTAATTTTGCATTACTATCACTCAGTCTTCCAACTGAGAAAACTGTTACCTATCAATGTAAGTGCAAATATACTTTCCATTACTCTTATAAGCCTTAACTTCTTTTAGAAAATAGAACTTCACCTCCAATGCATTATTAATCAGTCAGTTGAAACAGTTATACATATTAAACTAGTGGTTTTTAACTTCTTCATTCACATCCAGTGTTCTTTCTTAAACATTTATTATCACTGGTTAATTGCACTCTGTATAAACTCCAGTCATATTTTTGCTAGTTAACAAACTGTTTCTATTATATAATTTGCAAGAACTCTGATGATGATTTGTCACTTGCAACACCAATTCTTGCACTAAGCTCTTTCTTTATGGCTGAAGCCATTATTCTTCTATCTAAGATATATATCAGCATCTCATTTTATCTACTAGAGTAGTGCTCCTTTGAATACTACTTCCTGATTATCAATTAACAACTCTCTGCCTGCAGCCATATTTGCATTCTGTATTCTCTGATAAATGACCTTGTCAGCTTATGACACTATCATTAGCATTTTTTTAAGAATCTTGCCACCCTTTTCTGCCTCTTTCTTCTAATGCACTGAAGTGGCTGCTCTAGGCTAAATAGTAGTAAATCTATATTCCTTCTTTACTTGAGCTATTTGCTTAAATGTCAGCATTAATATCATTGTTTCTACCACCAATAACGGTGGTAGTATTAGACTCAATAGCATTTGTTATTGCTGGGCTGCTACTTGCCTTCTAACAAAGTTTTTTTAGAACTTATTAGCCTATTTAGAGATATTTAGTCAGCTAATGGCCTAGCTTATTGTAGAGGCTTTTTAATCTTATATTTGCTTATATATAGCTATGCTAGCTAGCATTGCAGTGAATTCTACTAACTAACTCTTATGCTTACTTATATGCTATATACTGCTGGACTTCCAATTCAAATATTCATGCATAAAGTTTCACATACTTTGCAAATTCTTTATTTGGAATTCTTTGGCCTCATTGAGCTATCTGTCAGGAAATCACCCATTTAGAAGTTTCTTACCCTATATTTTCTTCTAATTTTCAGGCCTTTTTACTCTAATTCACCTGCTATCAAGCACCTTCATTAAACTTCTCATTGGCTGGACTATGGAAACAAACTTTCTCATTGGTTTGGAGCCTCTGCTAAATACTGAGAATCACTTTTGACAAGGGCTCTGATAGAGCCCTCATCAAAAGTAATCTAATTTCTCATTGTAATATAATTATAACTATAATATTTGTCACATCAGTTACACAGCATAATATCAGCATGACAATGTCACATTATAATGTCATAGTATGATGTCACATGTAATAGTCACATGACTTGATCTTGGAATATTTTCTATTAATGAATAGAGTAAATCCTTAAACTTGTTCTTTTTAGATTTTCTTCTACTAGGTTAGCACCTTATTATTTGTACTTATTTTACCTTTATTAATACAACTTTAAATTTCTCTCTACCAGCTGTGTGACTGAGCCACAGCCTCTAGAGGTTGCCCTTACACTATCATGTCTAGGTGCTTAAAAATATAGATTAGCAAATGCTAGCAAGTTATTACTTTTAATACTAGATACTTGTTCAGTATGATTTATAGCTGCATTTTCAGCATTGATTCTGCTCTTGATTCTTGATTCTTATCTGATAACACTTTTTAATAAACACTTTTATTCTTATTTTCTTATGCCAACTCCCTTAGCACTATATAATTCACTTCCTTCACTTTAGATATTTACTCTTTACTCATACTAGCCTTTTTTGCCTCTTTAATCTCTTCTAAAAGTGATTGCAGCTCTATATATCCAGTTCTATACTAGATCATATCTACTAAGGCTTGGCTTACCTTCACTCCTTGCCTAGATTAAGCACTTTAAAATGGCATACTTTGTACCAATTCTATTCCTGGAATTAGTTCAGTAAAGTGTATTGTATTTTCAGAGTACTGCTTGAGCAGCACAACATTGGTTGACAGCTGTAGCTGCATTAAAAAAACCTGAATGTATGATAGTAACTCCATCACTCCTTGCAACTGCTTTTCTAATCATCTTACCTAGATAATATTCTTTATATATGCTATAGACAATCTACTAGGCATCTTAAACACTTTTGAGTGCAAATACCTGGCTCTTTCATCACTCTACTTGAGTGGAGGCTGATAACTTGGCACTGCTATCATCAGTGATTATCCAGTATCTTTTAATGCTTTAATAGCATTTTTTAGTTTATTAAGCAGGTTGCTTAATGTTATTGCATTAATAGATCTTCTTTTCAATCCAAAAGTCTATTATATGTGGCTATATATAAAGTTAAGAACTCAAGAAGTTTAATTAAAAGTAGAGCACCAAGTGCTTAATGCTGAAAGCAAGTAATCCAGTTAGATTATTTTAAAAAATATAACAAAGTTATAAACTTAACATGCTTTAGCATGCAGAATAGAATATATTTAAAGTCTAGATTTTTTTATATACATGTTAAAATAAAAATTAAGGCTGCTAGCTAATGCTAAGCAGCTAAATAATAACTAGTTATATGCATTTTAGGCATACAAAAATGTAAATAATAGTAAAATAAATAATATATATTACAAGAAGAATAAAGCAC
>QLON01000063.1:0-38261 GCA_003313675.1 Termitomyces heimii | reverse complement strand
GAAGAGCGTCCACTCTATCTGTATATCTACAAGTTCGAAAGAGGTGATTTGTGAAGAGCTTTGTACTTACGCATCGATTTCTTCAGGGTGGAAAAAAAAAGGATGCTATCAACTTGGGCCCATATCTAATGCCCAGGATAGGCTGAATGTTGCCAAGTTTACTGATATTCTCAGGGCTGATTTTGTTCGTAAAACAGTACTTCGATATGGCGTTCAACCACTGGACTGGCCAGTCTCCTTGTCATAATTTCAACTCTCAATCATAGACTGAATCCACATCCAATATTTTCATATCCACACTTGGTGACGGAAGAGAATGCTGGTCGTCTTGAGACAGTGCAGATAGGTTACTTGGAGTGTAAGTACATGCCTGTGCTGTAGTACGGATGGAAGAGACCAGATCCTGTAAATATGTCATATGTCATTAATCCTTTTGTTCCAAAGAATTGTCTGATGCAGTAGGAGGACATTCAACTTGTCCATCTCATGAGTTGGTTTCTATCAACACCCTTGACACAGTCAAGAATTGCGACGTAGTATACAAAGACCATGCTTCCAGGACTTAATGAATCTCCGCGAATAGATACACAATTTAACAGTTAGAAATGATACATCGAATTTCAAATGCTGAATATTACCGGAGGTCGTTTGACTCGTGTTCCAAGAAAACCGTCCGGTGATTGGAGCCCAAATCGGTTATAGTCGAATCTCAATTGACCGATTTATTCTTTCCTCAAGTGGCTCACTAATAGACAAGGCTTGGCGAAAACGAGTAAAGGCGTCCTGGAGTTGCTTGTGGCACATTTGGCACTCGAGATGGTTCGGCACCAGTGGTGTACTCTAGTTCGTTTGCGTATCTTCATTCTGATCTCGATCTTTCACTTTTTCACTTTTTTCAATTCTTTCGGAGTCAACTCAGATAGCGAGTTTTACGGGATAGTCAGAAAGGTGATTCGCAAAACATAACGTCCAGTGACTGCTTCCTCAATTGCAGTTATGTGATCAATATGCTTGCTGGAAAAAGTTGAAACTTCTGCGACACTATGGGCCACACGGGAACTGGCAGCATTTGATTGATTATTGTTGTTACTATAATGGTCTATCGATACAAGAAATTGATGTACATACTATCCTCATTTTAGTCAACATCAGGTCGACTATCCGTGGGTAACGTTGGATCGGTAAAACTTTGATTGCACTTTGCGCAAACAAAAAACAGGATCATACGGGTTTCTTTTCGTTTCGACTGATCTTGGTAGAATACGGCGCTGCGCAGAAGGGGTCAGACATCGCGTGTTGAAACAGAAATAGCTACGTACTCCTCGTTTCCACACCGAGGACATGAAATATTGGAGTGTGCCTATGCCATAGATTGTACATGTCAGCGCCCAGAAAGGGATGAGCAAATACGTACAAGGGTTGGATCAGAACCTAAGTCTGTCGTCACACCAACTTGCTCTCTTTTCAACGGTATTGAGTAATAATGTCCGCATTCTGATAGTATGCTCACTCACTTTGTGACAGTCAACAGATCGTTCCTATAGACGCATTTGTTCTGCACGTTCTCCTCGTACGGACACATGCGGCAGGCATAGACCATGGTCCGTCTATTATCAGCCTTGGGGTATAGCAGATTGTTGCATTCTAAACAGAAGTGGAGAGAAGCCTAAGAGTACAGATATCTTTCTGTATGGGATGGCGGCGTGCTTAACTTTACTTACCATGGTCGAAGACGCTCAACCGGCGAGGACAAGCAATGAATTTGTCAGCAACCAAGTCGGTTCAAACTCCGCGTCTTCCACTACCTCTTGGCTTCTGCTCGGACTTGAGCTAATCGGTCTCATCAATCATGCGTCTCGGTCTTGTCTCCGTTTCACTCTCCATACCAGGTAGCTCAGATTTCGATGTTTACGAGGAAATTTTCCTGATAAATCCTCTCTTTTTACTCCGTTTACTCCCAAGTGTCGTCCCGTGGCATGAGACCCAAAAGTTGAGATAGAATGATAAACGCCATCTTCTCTATCATCTGGCTGCTTCCATTGAGACTTTGATGGCGTCTCTAACCATACTGGACCTCTCTACTTCCTCTTGATTGGCATGGGAAACCGTTCTTTCTTTCAACGCAAGAAATGTCTATCTTGATAGATGGATGATACAAGGCAGTTGTTCGAGTTAACCACTCCACCCCTAGTGCGTCCCTTGTGTTCCTGTCTTCAATTTCTCGACCTGCTAATTATGTATGATACTGGGGTGTAGTAGGATGACCCTGTCATTGTTCAGGCGTCAAGTGACGTTCTACCAAAATTGGCTACAACTCTCCCAGCCGGACGACTTGCGACACGCTTTGCCATGTGCTCCTTCTGTTTGACCACGTCCCTTATTCCTCTCCTTTTTACAAGATATAAACCCCTTGTGATTCTGGGATGAGGCATCCGGAGGTTTTTTCTTGCCAACGTTACAACATGTGTTGTGGTTGAGTAACTGACAATTAAATGTTTTTGACGTACCGACGGGTACCTTGATCCAACCAATTCCAAATTCTGTCATGTTTCTAGCCATTCTCACAAAAATCACCACCGGTGATTGGTCAAGTCGCTGAGAGCTTGAATCCTACGGCTATCAACCATAACGGATTACCAATTGTCAATGACAGGGGGAGTTCCAAACGCCATCGAACCACCTGGTGAGTGTACTAAAGCAAACATTCCCAAACGTATATCAACGCTTACATAGCAGGAAGTTTGACAACTTTCCTCTCCGAGGTGTCAGCCGTCAAGCCGTCAGCCGCTCAGATCCAGATGAGCTGGACCGAGTAACGTATCAAATTCGAAAATAGAACCAGCTACAGTCTTTGCTGCCATTTTCTCGAATTGATATCTGTCTCCTGGCGGTCCGTTCGAGTCCGCAAAAGAGTATGATAGGTAAAATGCTTAGGCGACGTTCAATCTGGCATGGAATAAATCGGATTTTTGTATACTTATCGTTGACCATCTTAGTTTCGATTGGTTCAGGGCTGTTTACTGTCCTAAAGGGGACATCTTCGTTTTTGACCCTACGCCAAACTGTCATAACGTTACTTAGCTCTCGTCGTTTTTTCTTTGGAAACTCTCACCACTCAACGACCTTGACACTCACGCAGAGTCCTGCCCAGCTGGGGTTCGTTCAGCGGTTCAACCGAGGAAGTGTCCAAGGTGACGCGTGTGCGCCACGATGTCAAAATCAAGCCCCGCGACTTGTCAACATTACATTCATTCATCCGAGTACGTACATAATCAGCCATGTCGCTTCCGTCATTCTTACCATCAATTATACCCGGTCAGGGACCTACGACTATAAAAAACCTAGCCTCAGTTGAATTGGCTTTTAAATTCAGGCTGTTCTCCTTTTTCTGTTCCCTTCGTATACGTCTCAAGTCTTGGTTCCACTTGTTTGGAAAATGAAGTTTACTACTGTCTTTGCCACCCTCGCTACCGTCGCAGTTTCCGTCTCCGCTGTTCCAAGCGAGACCAACGCTCAACGTATGGCACGCGGCCTCCCACCTCTGCCTCCCGTTCGCAGAGCTACTCACCTTGATTGTATGTAAACTTGATAGTTACTCATGAAGCTTCATATTGAGATGTACTTCTTAATAGCTGCTAAGCGCTCTGTACCTTCAAACACTCCACCTTCTTGCGGTAACGGCAACATGCAGTGTTGCAACTCCCTTACAGACTCCAGCAACCCTCTCGTCCAGACCTTGTCAGGTCTTTTGGGCATTGTTCTCGGGCCTGAAACCCCTGGTATAGGCCTCGGCTGTTCTCCTCTGGGCCTTGGTTCTAGCTCTTGGTATGTGTCCTACGAACTATGACAAAGAATTCTTCTTCACGTCTCTGCCATTCATTCTCAGCAAACAGCAAACCGTCTGCTGCAATAACAATAACTTTAATGGACTCATTGCCATTGGTTGTTCACCCAGTACGTGAAATAGAATTATCACAAAGTTCTTTCGTCTTACACATTTCATACAGTCAGCATCAACCTCTAGACTCATCGTATGAAGGACGAATGAACGCCTTTTGGACCCAACCTTTTTGTCATACTCAATGGACATTAAGATTATGCACTACTCACTCAGTCGTTTGCCTCACTCGTATCCACGCTCGTTTATTTCCTTCCTCTCTATTAGTTTAACCAGTCAATCAATTTTTTTTCGTGTACACATCTAGACAATTGTGAACACCAGTGAGATACGTTAGATAAGGTACTAAAATAATTCGGAACAAGGGTTAATAGTCTCGGCATTAATATCCCCAGGCAACATTCTAGGGCCTCGTTCCCTCGTCTTGATCGGACAGTCTGGTTACGGTGGTGTCGATTCCCGATAACCCAAGCAATATGTGAGTACTACTGCCTCGGCGAGAAGACTTTTATTGGACGATAGTTCGTCAATGCCGAAAATTTTCACTGACTGTCCTTTTATCATCAAATGTTCCTGGCTGTAGTTGGATAGCCTGTAGGGGCACAGGAAGCAGGGTAGCTTCTTCGCGGCCATTGTGTGGTGACACGTATAACGCAATCGTGTTGTTCATGTTATAAGAATAAACTCAACCCTCGTTTTGCTCATCATGAATTCTCATTACTTGGCATAACAAAATACAAGGAGTTAAAGTCAAATCGGCGAACATTGTTTGCCGTATTACAAACTCAAGAATAGAACACACGAGGCGGTGCTCAAAGGCCGTCTTTATGGCGAAGCTACATATGAACTTAAAGTTTGCTCTTCAGTATTTTTTGTGCTATCTTGTACACTCGAAATCAGATCTATCAACACCCATCAAACCTGCTAGGTTTTGGGAAAAGCAAGAATGATCCAACAAAGATGGAAATATGAATGACAAACCGATGGCCAAATCTGACCGTAAAACATTTTATGGACTATTAGTAGCGGGAAATCTCGGAGAATGATAAAGCGGAAGAACACGGCGAGCGATTTGACTAAGCAAGTCAAGGCAAACAACGGCATCTCCAAAAGCGGAACCTCAACTAGGTAAGCACAGGGGGGGAAAGCCTGCAGAAACTTGCTTGTATCAAGTAGCGTGTTGGAGGGCAGAAAGATAGTCATCTTGAGAAGACATTTCAAACAGCACAAGTCGTGGCGAATGTCATGGGTAGAAAACTAACCTGGATCCTTATGCGACAGAACCAGACAGTCAAGATATCAATATTTGTTGCTGCAGCAAGTCCACTACACGCGATGAATGAGATAGCTTTGGGAGCGACGGCCAGAGTTCGGCATTCTCCGTAATCAGGTGAACTTTATCATCGTAACTAGCAAGCCACCGCGGAATTAGCCGAATACACCAAATTGTCCTCAGGTCAGATTACCCAATACAGAGGCAAATCAAGAGCTCGTCGACCGTCACAATGGTAAAAGGTATGCTGCATCTCAATATTATGCCTCTATGCTGTTATTGACAGTGACTACAGTATACAAGCCCGGCAAGGTATATAATCTTTGTCACTTCGCAACCCAATGTGGTGTTCATATGCAATACAGGTCGCAATCGTGCTCCAAGGCCGTCAAGCCGGCAAGAAGGTTGTTGTTATCAAACAGGTAGATGAGGGAACTAAGGAGCGGCCGTACCCTCATGCTGTGGTTGCCGGTATTGAACGCTACCCGCGGAAGGTTACCAAGCGCATGGGACAGAAAAAATTGGCACTACGGAGCAAAGTGAAGCCTTTCATCAAGGTGCGTTCCAAATAATCTTGTGACCGTGGTGTGGTGCTTAAATGGTATTGTAGGTCATCAACTACTCACATCTGTTCCCTACTCGTTACGCTCTCGAATTGGAAGGTCTTAAGGGATCTGTGGCTCATGACACCTTCAAGGAGCCTTCACAACGGGAGGATGCCAAGAAGACGATTAAGAAGCTGCTTGAGGAGAGGTATCTTGGTGGCAAGAACAAGTGGTTCTTCCAGCCGTTGAGGGTAAGTTTGCGTGACTTTGAACGCGATTGAATCTCACAGCGTCTGTAGTTCTGAGCAGTCTTTTTTGTTGCGATGGATATGAAGTCATAAAATTTTGTATGCCCCATGTCACCCATGCCATGCCACGTCGTACGCAGTTTCACCTACCGATTGATGTGCGTGTACAACGTGAGTTGCATTTCAACAGCAATCGTATCGGTGCCGAGACTGTGTTTCCAATTTATAAGTCTATGATGTACTGGTGCTTCATCGTTTTCATTGTCTAATTGTCTCTAGCCCTGGTACATTTTTGACGTCTGCTGAAGGTTCTCACCCACAACATGTATTCCCTGCATGCGGCTTATGATCACCACCTTATCGTAAGGGAAAGACGATTCCGTTTGATGGTGTCCCTGAGACCTGTCGATTCCCTTGAAATTCGACAGCCTGTAAAGTGAGACCTCAGACCCATTACTTCGGGACTTAAGTATCATTGACTAACAAAGTGAGTGCTAACTATATCGGGATCCGACTATATCGTAGCGCGCTTTGGCCGCCAGGGCAAGTTCTGTGTTCAATTGTGACAAAGATATTCACAAAGATCATATTATTCCCGAAAGGAGGACCCAGGTTGCAGTGTCTTCTCTAAGTGTCTCCTCTATTTCCCATGTAATTCCGGCGCGTGTGATCTTGTCCTCGTGCTTATTGTTGAGTAGTTTCCTACCTGAGCTTTTTCCCCTATATATCGATATAATAAATTTAATTGAATGTAACCATTACTTGAACTTGATGATCAGTGCAACGTGAAAGTGGCTTGAGCGCAGTTTCCAACTTGCTCTCAACACTCACAATGCACAGTATACTTCAAAATCTTCTTTTGATTTCAGATGCTATTGCCAGCTTTGCTGTTACTATACCCTTAGTTGGCGTGTTGGTACGCTACAGAGCACACTATAGCCCGAAGGCCATTCAGCTCGATTCTGAGGAAGGTACCCAAGAAGCGCGTACAGGGCCTGCCATCAGTGGATACTTCTCAACTCTAAAGAGGGTCCACAAGCTTGAGGTTAGACTATCCCAACATCGTATACAAAGCCTATGTCACTTATTCCTCTGATATCTCAGGGGTGGGCTGGCCTATACAAAGGCGCAAGTATGTTGAAGTCACCCTGAGAATCTGTATGCGCTTATTGCCGCTTCCCAGTGCCTGAGATCCTGACACTACTGGTTTTTGCGCCTTTCGTGATCATACCGATACTTCTGTATGGAACTGATTCAGGTAAATGGCCAGACAAAGCGAAATTCGAGGGACTTGGGTTACTGGTAGGCTGAGATAGAGCCGTATACCTTGAGTTCAAGGTGCTGATATTGTCGATCTTAGGCGCTGGTTGCTTTCAGTTGCGCCTCCCTCGTTGTTTCAGTGCCCATCACGATTCTGTCATATCGGTAACTGTATACTTTCGGGGACATGGACAATCTGACTGATACATTACTACACAGTATCATCGTAACACCCTACAAACTTCCATGGTTTGGCCTTCGGCAGAGTCTTCGCATAGTGATGACACCCACCGAGTGTGCTCGGCCGTGGATATTATACTTGACTCCTGGATTGCTTGTCGCACAGTTTCTTAAGGTTGCAGTCGTCGCACCCGCTCTCACAAAACTCCAACCAATCGTTCTTCCGCGTTTACCTCGTTCAGGAAGAGAAACCGACTCTCATTTCATTTTTCAGTTCTCAGCATACGTCATTATGACTGTCCTTGCTACTTCTATCGTTGTTCCTTTGGAAGTGATTGTGACGCGTCTGGCACTCCAGCGTAATCATGCATCAAGGACTGGCTCTCAGGAAGATGTACATGAAACAGAGCCTGTATTGTCTGTCTACTCTGCTGGAGAAGAAGTCATTGGGTTCGTACGAGCTTGTCTGTAAACTAAACGTATTAGTACTAACATTGCACACTTCATTTGACAGTCTGCGAGACGATAATGATCCATACACCAGTTTTGTTGATTGTTTGAAGAGAATGATAACGGAAGAGGGGCGCGCAACGCTCTTCCGAGCCTGGTGGATCACATTCATACCAGTGTTTGCGACGGGGTTGCTTAATGCAGGGAAACAGTCTAGCTTCCGCACGTAGGTATATCGACTGGGACACGCATAAAGATATTCGGCAGTAGTATGATGAGATTCCTTGAGCTTTCCTGAGGTTGAAATCTATCTCATTGTTTGGTGTGGGAAAAGACTTATCAACAGCCACCTTCCTGTTTTGTGATTACCAGCTAGAAGTCAGCATCTTCAAGTTTGAGAGAGAAAAAATCGTGAAGCTCACACCTGAGATAGGGATCGATATCTATGACACTGTAAGGTCGTAAGTTGTTACAGAACAATCATTGCAGACCCATTACCACCATCGCTCATTTGAACGCCGATCGCTTCAGATACAGCAATCAAAAGTGGATCAACTGCTATGCCATAATTGGAGTCGAGAGAGCGAACAGATATGGCTCGCAAGGCTTGGCGAGTCTGCCCTCGTAGCGATCGCCTCAGGCATCACCGAAGAGCTCGCATAGATGTGTGATGCAGGCAGAGCTGTCACTTCAAACTTCTCAAGAGTAGGCGGGAACAAAATACCTTTGTCAGACTTGGATGAGAATTCATGTGTGACATCAACGTCATTGTTTGTACGGAGATTCGAAAGGACAACGAACGCAGGGTTGTTCGTCCTCGTGCGTCCTTCATGGATGCTCGAAAGAGCTTTTGAAGCCCGCGGGGGAAAGTGTTACCGTGTTGTAGGTTTGAATGAATAAGGTTTGGCAGACAAAGAACCGTCGTAAAATCGTCATGTCTTCCTCTACAGGTCCGACTCAGTCAATGATCGTAAGGTGGGTAAGTGAAGATCCCAAACTCGAAAGGCTCTAGTATCGCCAACTCGCAAATTTTATCTGGATAAAGACGCCGCGGTCGATGCCAGGGAGTTATGGTCCGAACCAAAACGGATCTCGGTGTTCGCCATGGCATTCCAGGTTCTTAAGTCTGGTCAAAAGACCGAGCCCCTGTCCGGGTGCTTCTCTCATGGTGGCGCTATGACATTAGGTACGTGGGCGCTCACCTTTTGTGCATGTCAGGATAAATAATTTATGACTTTGCACGAAACGGTGGCTTATATCCAGACATAAGAGTCAGGTGCTCGGAGACTCCTGAAGATAGCATGAAGACGATGGGTACAATACTGTGTAGTCACAGATAAAGCGGAAAGCCTTCGTTATCGCTTGCCAGACTGTGGTAGTGGAAATATCGGTTGAGAAGAAGTATCCGGCCCAGACCGGACCGGCGTTTGGTGATACTTGGGTAATCCGAACTCCGACAACTTCGACGTATTGCACTTGTGTGCTCGTTATGAGGTCGATGTTTCCGCGTTCCGGTGTTCTCGTTCTCGGCTCGGATTCTGTTTACTCTCTCGTTCCCTCTACTCTTATATCTCAGGTCGAAGCTCTACTTTCGAGCCACAGAATCGAAGATGCAACGAACTTGGTGGAGAGTCAGCGAAAGAAGCTTCAAGGGAATATCTCTATTGATGAGGTTGGTTGGCTGTTCAGTCATTGTACAATATTTTTAATGTCACATATAAGGCAGATGAGCTACGATATGTTTACCAGCGGATCGGCTTCCAATGCTTCGCAGAGACTCGTTTCGCAGAAGCTGTAAATTGTTTCTTTCACGGAGAACTGGACCCGCGTCTGGTCATCAGTTATTATCCAAACTTGCGTGGCTCAATGTTCACCTCGGATGACTCTATGGATGTATTTGTAGGCGTATCAGAAAGCATGCCGACAGAAGCATCTGTTGAAGACATCGGTGAGACCTCTCTCTTCACACAATATAACCTTTCCAGTCTTCTTTGAACCACACTACCTACTTCCATTGACATATTCTCTTTCTCGTCGCGCTTTTGATGTTCCGATTCTGGAACTGATGCACAGTTGTGACGAATCTAGTCAGGAATTACTCTCCGCATATCTCACCAAACACGCGTACTGCGCCGCCGACGGTTGAACTAAGAAAGATTTTAGTGGAGGAGGCCAATAAGACCTTGGAATCTTTCCTCGTGAGATGGCGGGAAAGACGGAAGGCACACAGCGTTGATGGTCATGCTGTGGGTGGCTCTACGACACAGGTAAAGGTTGATCCTACGCTTCAGGCACGTCCGATGTTTGGGAAATCCCTGCAATTATTGAACTTTTATGTCAGGTTGTAGATACGGTACTTGTGAAACTCTACGCAGAACTTGAGAAGACTCAAGAACTGTACAACATTTTGCTCGAGCCTCACAACGTAATGATTTCTGAAGTAGAACCCGTTCTTCTGCGTAATCGCCATTACAATGCACTTTGTATGCTCTATCGAGAATCCGGTGATGATGAAAAACTACTTGATATTTGGTCGAAGTACGCGGTTTCCCTGTTGCTCTTAACGTACTTGACATATTCCTTCAGACTCATTGAGGGCGAGTGGACTGATGACGAAATTCCTGATCCATTATCAAATATGGTTGCCCTACTGAACGAAAAGCGGGATCGCATGCTGACTCAACGTTGGGGCCTTTGGCTGACGAAGAGAAATCCTGAAAGAGGTCTACAGGTACATACGTGTCTCCCTTCCTGTTAATGAGCTATCGCCAACGAAATCTTTTTTAGCTTCTCATGCCCAAAGACACAGGGAAACGACGGGAAAGGCCAGACGAGGACCTTGCTCTTCTAAAGGCGATTGCAGAAGCGAGTAAAGAAGCCGGTATTCAGTACCTAGAATACCTGGTCATACAGCGCAAGAGCTCTGTATGTCTTTCGCCCATCATCTTCCATTATCTCTGACCTCATTCCTATCCAGTCTCGGCAGTTACATGACATGTTTGCCGCGTCTTGTATCGAACAACTCTCCGCCGCCCTCGCACATGAACCAGTATCAAAACTATGGCGAGCAAAAGGTCTGTCTTATAATGCTAAATTTCTACCGGGTCTATTGACAAGCACCCAGCCGCATCGTATGCGTCGAACCGCACTGACACCTCTTTCCTCTCATATTTCGCCTCAACAACGCCAGACTTGCCACATAAACGTACCCGCCTCAAAGCTATCCTTTTTTTCGCTGGTTCGGGACTTTACGACCCCGCCGTAGTCCGACCGCTGCTTCTCGAGCATCAGAAAATTCTCAAGCTCGAGCTAGCGATTGTTGATGGCAAAGTTGGCTGCGCCTTTCCTCATATTACTACGTTTAGTCTGAAATGATCCCCATTAGCTCGGTAACCACCGCGAAGTTCTCTCAACGCTTGTACATGAGCTCCATGATTCGACATCCGCAGAGATATACTGTACCCTCGGCGGTGATGTTGTATCGCCTAAGGCGGCGCAGATGTTGGTAGAGACTAATGCAGGCCTTGAGGGATGGGCGATGGCGCTCTTTGGTACGAGGCTAAAGCATGGAATTGCATCAGTAGGTATGACGAAGGAGAAGAAAGCGGAGTTGCTGAAGGTGCTGCTGGAGGTGTATATGAGTGATAGGTGAGGATTTTGTGTGCACTTCCGAACTTGTGGTTGATCAATGGCGCTGTTTCTCCGCGGTGATGGTTTACAGAAGCAACAATACCCAGCGCGCTGCGCATCTGATAAATTCCCAAGCTATGAACCTCGATGTGTTGGATGTCTGTCTCCTTTTTGTCTTACATTTTTTGAACAATAAATCATGTCTATTTTGTAGATTATACCTATCGTTCCCCCAGATTGGCCACTTGATATGATGTCGTCCTTTCTTGCACGCTCGTTCCGGCGCACAGTACATGCACATCACGAAGGCAAGATAGTCAAGACGCTAAGCTCAGGACAGAATCTCGAGGTATTCCCTTCCATTCCTACCTGACATCGACCTGTGATCTAATTCTTTATGGCAAGGTCAAAGATCGGACATGGCTGATACTGAGAGAAGAGGGTGGTATCATTGAGGAGCCTTTGGAGCAAGACGGAGATGGTGGTGGAGAAGCGGCTGAGCCGGAGAGTTTTGATGAGAAGCAGGGGCTCATCAACGGGGAAAAGATTTCACTACATCTGACAGGCATTCCTGCTGTTAACCATAAGGACGTGCATGTAGAGAAGGCTGAATGGGGTAGAGAGGGAGATGGGGAGCCAAGCAGTGATATCGTTTGAAGACCTTATCTGCGCTTGGCAATGTCATTTACTTATTTATTTGTATGGTATTTGCAGCCCAAGTCGAGTTTTGGGTATGTCCATATGTCAGTCAGCCTGGATTGTTCCCGTTCGCTGACTTGTGGCGTGCGCAGTGCGCAGTTTCGTTATCGTTATCGATTGATGCTCTATCTGATTATCGAAGCAGATCTGAAATTAATGTCTCACGAAGTGGACTTCTATGATTCCATCATGCGTCTGCCTACGGAACTTTCTAGTTCGATGGCGGTTTTGCAAATCGGTCCCGCTCTCTACGTCTGTCAGTTGCCTTCAATGTCAGATATTTCACATTTCTCTTCTACCGCGAACTTCCATGCTTCCGGTCGTCTCTATCGCCTGCTCCATATGGTATCTATTTCATATTTCTTTTTGTTCAGCTTTGTTACTCGCCTCTCGTATCAAAGATGCACTATCATGTGCCTATAAGTTTACCCAGCCAGATACGGTGATTTAGCCTGCGCTTCTCAAAAAGTCGTTGACAAGTAGCTCAGCATAAAGAAATGTTCCGCGGTGAATTCTACCAGCCGTCAATCTCCCCGCGTCGCATGTGACTGCTTCCTTGAGGTGTCAAACCAACACACGGCTAGGGAATTTGTCACACAGGCTGTATGTGGGCTGTTTAACGAAGCACAGGTTTTTCTTTGAACAACCTTTTTGTGCCATTATTTATGTACTTTCTACCCTCAGAAAACGGCAACCTTTCTCGTCGACAGCGCTATTTTCTCATGTCGTTTACATATTGTTGACCAGAGCACATGGGGCAACCTGATTGAAGGTCATCGGTCACCACCCACTTATTGGATGCACCTGTCGGATATCTCACGGAGGACTGGTAAGAACGAATCAATGCACATAATAATTAAGGTTTTGGAAGTCGATGTCGACAAAATATCATGCTTTATCGAAATGCTTCCTGGAATTGTGTCAGCCAGATTACATTTGGAAGGGATTTGTTTCAATTATCGAGCTCGACTGCTTTGCATCATGCAGCTTTCAACGGGTAACTTGGACGGTTATTCGTCCTTGTGCAAACGAAAACCATGCCTTTGATACCTGTCTAAATACAATATTAGCCCTCCTGTATGCTGGACAGCGCTTTATCTTGCACTCGAGGGGAATCACAAGTGGAGTGACATACTTGTCAGGTTAGAGTGCCTACAAACCCCTTCATTATGATATACTTCCATAGTACACAGGAAATTATACGCAGTAGCAAAGTATTGTTGGGCTAGAGAAATTGAACGGTCAATGATGTGAAGAGGGAAAGCCAGCCTTCTATCGCGCAGTTGAAGGATTATCACTTCGACATTCTCAACTCATTTTCCTCTCGGCTCAGTCGATACCTGAGTTGTGCACAGGTATCTAGGAGGACAAAACCAAGTATGTGTCAGGTAAAGAATTTATATATGCAGGCGGTAGTCGTAATCAGGGAGTCGTCGATTTTAAAGACATACCCTGTTCCATTCACGTTTTACATGCGAAATAGTGAGGTTAGACTCAGCGTCCGCTTACAATCAACTTAATGGTCGTTGCATCTAGATCACTTCATTTGCAAAAGAAACAAGTTTATTTGCTCTGGTGAGGCAATAGCTCATATTCATTGTCTAGTATGGGGTGGGTAATATCTGACGAAGGGACGTCTTGGATGTGCGCGAGGAAGGTCGCGGTCAGCGCAGGCAAGCGACGATGATGGAGGCTCCCACTTGCAACATAAGCAGACTCAGTTTGAATTACAATGCAGGCAATATGATACAAAGTACTGGTGCTACCTAATAATAATGCATGGAATAACTCTGCCTCATTCTTCAATATGACCAGTCCAACTTTGGATCCATCTATATAATTCCTGTAAATTGCACCCTGATGTTACAAAGTTCCAAAACTGACAAGGTTGGTGGTGATCTTAGGAATGTGGAGAACATTGGCTAAAGTGACTATCTTGGGACCATTTGGTGACTGCATTTGAAATTTTACAGTCCCATGCCCTGCAACAGGTATGTTATGAGCATCTCTCACTGAAATCCAGTCATTCTTTGAACTGGTAGAAACCAGTGTGTATGTGGTAAAGACTGATGGGTCAAAAAACATGTGTGTTTTAGAATCCTATATCTAAAGTGTTTGATGTTCCTGATACAAGTTGTAAGTTTAGTCCTCAGTTCAATTGTTAATTGACTGAGTCATAACTACCTGATACAAGTTGTAAGTTTAGTCTATGGTAGTTATATCAGTATGTCTCTATCAGTGTGCACAAATCTGCTCACCCTCAGTTCAATCATTAATTGACTGAGGGTATGTTGGTCTATGTATTGTATTTATATCTACATGTAACAATGGATGGTCTTTGAGTCAGGGGCATATATGGTGAATAAAGAATCAGTGAAATGGACAATGGAGAGCTTTGACAATGTGGGTGACAGTGACAGTCAAGGTTGATGGTGTATTGGTGGCCAGCCTGTGGCTATGTCAGCACTGAATGCCAACAGTGTGATGTTGCACTAGAGTTAAGAAGCACATTGCCAGTATGGTTAAATTTTCCAGCCATATACACTTGTCCAGATTCATGATGAAGTTCTTAAAGATCAGTGACAGTAAGATTGGCAGCTCCTGAATTCTTGCTGACTTTGTTTTTCTTCTCCTCCTCAATGCACTTGGGGCACTTGTTGATCCAGTGACCAAGTCCCTATCAGTAGCAGCATTTGTCATCAGCTGCTGGCTTTTGGCCTTTCTTCTTGCTGTCAGACTTCTTTAAGGCAGGCAGAGTGGTCTTACTCTCTTTCTTGCAGAATTGGCAGTTGTATTTGGCCTGAAGTTGAGTCAACACATTCTTAGAGGTGAGCATTTCCATTCTGAAGAGTTAGATCTTGATGAGGTCCCATGATGATACTTCTGAGTGTAGAGGTCTTCAAAGTAGTGATGGACATTAATCTTTTGCTGATTTATAACATGCAGTATCTTCCAACCATCTCACATAATTTTTGCAGTTGTCTCTGCAGATTTCATCAGACTCTGTGCTGCCTGATTCCACAACATCCACTCAAAGTATTTCTTCTTCTCAGTTTTCCAGATAGACTCAGCTGGTCTTTCAGGCTTAGTACTAAATGGCTTTGACAGCTGTTTCTTATCACCAGTAATAATTAGCTAGAGGTAGTGAGACTGTAAGGTGGTCTTTATGTGCTTAGCCAATGCATAGTTTTTGCCATTGAGTTTTGGAAATTTGAATGCATCTCTGGAGCTGAACAATGCAGCATTGAGTAGACCATTGGTGGGGCCTATAACCTGATGAAGGAACATCTTGGATATGCATAAGGAAGGTTGCAGTCAGCACAGGCAAGTGACAATGAAATTTTGACTTAAATCACATGTAGAACTGGAGTTCTGGAATTTAATGAGAGGAGTTGATTATCATGTATGTAAGGACAGAATATACTATTGTGCTTATCTGAAGTTCAATGAAAGGAGTTGAACTCCATGTGGGTGACTATGATTTAAAAATCTCCAATAGTTTGTCAATGTTAGCATTTATAGGTCTTGATAAGATAAGAGTGAGGAACTTCTAATGAGCACTTTTGTCAATATCTAAATCCTCTCAATCTGTTAATAACCATCCCTGCAAATGTCATTGGCCACTATATATATATTAAATTACTGAGTAATTATAAAAATACAAGAAGAGTGTTTTGAGAACTAGAAAGCTAAGGGCAGAAGGCCTTATAATACCAAATAATATCAGAATAGCTAAGGAAGGTGCACTAATAAGAATCTTAGGTGCTTGGTATGGAAATGAAGTAGACCTAAATGCTCCTTGATCAAATGTTTTGGAGAAAGTTGACAAGTGTCTTGCAAACTGGGAGAAGAGTAGACCAATCATAGAGGGCAGAAGGCATATTGCCCAAATGGTGATTACAGGCATGTCCCAATACCTAGCACAGGTCTAATGAATGTCACTTCAAATAAAGAAGCTATTAGCTAAGAGAGCAATAAAATTCATGTGGGCTGGAAAGATCTCACTAATAAATGAAAGGACTATGTATGAACCAATTAATAGAGGAGGCAGGGCACTAGTTGACATTAGAACAAGGAATAAAGCAATTAATATAATATGACTAAAGTCATACTTGAACTTCAGTGAAAGCCAACTACTATGGGCCTTTGTGGCTGATGCACTCATGGCAGGAAATACCTCTAAGTCTGAGGAAAATATTGATAATAGGATTAAAATGTCACCCTTTTTGCAATCATGAAAGACTCAAGTATCAACAAAGGAGAATGTAAGTTCAAACATAACAATTCTCTTTAAAGCTGCAAATGAATTCAATGTAAGGCTTAATGGTTTTGCATTTAGTAGGAATATATTGAGAGAAATGCCTTTATGATACCACATTGCAGCTAACCACAAAATCAGAAGAATGAACTAGGGAAGAGCAGCAGAATGTCTCAAAAGTAAGCATAGAGTGTTTAGAGTAGGTGATGCTGAATTGCTAAAAGAAAAAATAAAGTGCAATGCCCACATAAATTCAGATGATTATGAATGCAAGGACTGCATGGAGATTGAGAATCAAACTGGGTGCATGTATCCTACTTTGTGTGTTAACTGAGTGAGGGACATGCTTGGAACACTTTTTACCAAGTGGGATCCAAGAACAAAACAACTTGATAATAGAAGAAATACAAACATTGAATATTATCAGGAGGAAAAAAAATACATCAATAGGGTTTTCAATGCAAGACTGGCAATAGAAGGCCTCCTAGCAGATATAGTTAAAATATTCATAACTAGACCTGCATATAGCTCAGTATATATGCCTAAAATTGAGTACAATGAAAATGAACATATAAATGTTTTTGTTAAAAGTAAATACAGTGAAAGTAACATTTTAGGCACAATGCAGATTGGGGTTGGTGTGGTTTTTAAAGAGTGAGCTGACCTCAACTTGGGGGGAAATGAGCTAAAGCAGGCCTAAAACAAGGAAGTGAGGTAATACTGGCAATATTATTAGCATCTATGAAAGTAGGAACAAAGACCTATCTAATGATAAACACTAGATTGTAAGAAGATATAGACTTGGTAACAGAATATATACAAATAAAGGAAGATAGAGGTTTCATTGGGGTAAAAATGCAGGACTATTAAAAATAGTTATTAGTTAACTGAAAATGCATAGGCCCTCAATTACCTTTTGAAATAAATATAAGTAGACTCTAATACTTAAAAGAAGAAGAAAAAGCAAATCTTCTAACAAAGGGTGCTTTGAAAGATGAAAAGCTTATAGTCCTTCAACTCATCCATACAGAGCTTCATCTGATGGGAGCAAAGCTATTAAAAATAACTCAGGCAATGACTTATAAGACTATTAAATAGAATATACCAACTTTGCAAAGACCAAGGACAACAAAAATGATTGAAGACATAAAAAAGGCTGTGATAAAAGTGAATAAGAAAATGCTAAATAAGAAGCAAATATGGTTATGCCTACAAGATAAGGACCTATCAAGAACAATGAAAGTCTTTTTGTAGAAGTGTGTTCACAATGCATAAAAAGTTGGCTCATACTAGGATAGGCAAATGATGAGACCTGAATTTAAATCTTGAAGCACATATAGCTATAATAGCAAGGAGGAGTCTTTAAATCACATTATATCTAAATGCTTCTGTGAGGGACAGGAAACTGTAGGGAAAAAAGTGGGTAATGTCTGGAGAAACAAAACAGGGGAGCCAATGTCAAAAAAAAGTCTACTAAATATGCTGGGCAACCTAATGATAAAAGTAAAGGACAAAAAGGGCAAGTTCTTACTTGGAATAACTTGGCTACAAAAAATATTAACTTTAGAGGCATCTTATCTTATATAGTTATTAAGATGTGAAAGAGTGATGAATAATAATAACAAACCACATTTAATACTAGAAATAATAAACAGATGGGATAAAACTATCTGAAATAAAGCTAAGCTGGACATAAAGTTAATGAATAGTAAGTTAGGCAAAAACACCATTTCTTAACATATAGTGGTGGAAACCTGAAATGTCACAGGAGTAGTAAACTTGAGTGATTTGAAAGAAATAAATAAAAATAGAGTTTTAGTAAGTAGTGGGCCTAACCAGAGAAATGGGGTTAGATGGAGTCTCCCTGGCCTTTAGCTCCACATATGTGCATAAAGGCATTTTCTTGCAGAGAATAAACAAAGCTGCCTATATAAAAAGTAGAATCTGGTTCTGAATTCAGGTAAGCAGCTCAGCAGGTGAGAAAGCCTTGCCAAGAGTGCAGGTTTTCTTAATCATTTAAAATGCTACTCCAAAAAAAAACATTCAAATATGAGAATGAATTACTAGCAAGATGTATTACCTCAGCCTCCTAGCTGAAGAAGGTGTCCCATTGCCATGCATGATAAATAGTCACCTCTCTCAAGGTGCTCTACAACTCCCCACATGCTGCTAACTATTTTTTTCATAAGTGCATCTTTATTGCAGAACATCACATTATAGTTCATAAAGGTCTCTGTGAGCTCCTCTAGTGCAACAACTGCTAGAAATTTGGTCACACCTGTGCCTTTTACAGAAACAGTAGGCACTGCTCTCATTATACAAGCCCTGACCACATATTTGATGACTACTCCTCTGAGACTGCTCTATGTTGCATATTATATGAGCTCAATTCCTCTCATGCAAGCTCAGCCTGCCACTGCCTGGTGTTCAGCAAATGCTGTGATAATTTAGATGTTTGCTATCCTGAGAACAGCATGCCATTCTTCCTTATTGATAATCCTAATACCTGGGTTCTTGACCTATTAAAGGTTCCAAGTCAGCACTTATATTCACTTCATAAATATTTAGCACCAATGAATTAGAGCCCTCAGGCTTTGGGCAATACTAAATAGCACTAACAAACATTTGGAAAATAAGCTATAGTGCTTCCACAACTACTTAAATGGTGTCTACCACCAACTCCTTGCAATAACTAGCCTTCAGAGCCTCTGCCATAAATATGTATCTAGTAGCAAAACCTACACAAATTCAATGCAATATAGGAAGCCATGCTTGGCTTGGCTTGACTAAAAGACTGGAATGTTCTAGCACTTTAGGAACTCTACCTTGACTTCCTTGGCAATACTAAAGCCACCTTGAAATGGGTTATCTTCTATCCTAAATCCTATCACTAAGATAACAGCACCCATATGACATCAATCATCTTTATTAACACTAACATACTGATAGACCTTTACACTCTCCTCAATATTTCATTGTTAGACATCACAGTAGTCCACTTTAAAGGTAATAAGGAGTATTTCACCCTCTTCAATATCTACAACAACTGTACTAACAATGACAGCCTCATGGCATTATCTACCTTCCTCTCCATGAGCTTCTACCTTGCCTGCCCATTTAAGGATGCCCACATGATCTAGATTAGCAACTTCAATTGCCACCACCCCATGTAGAAGATGGTGGAGAACTGCTATCTCAACTCCCTAAATAGTAAGATTTTACCCCTCCTTTGCCTCCTTAGTTGATATCATATGGACTTGGCATTGTCACTAAGTCTGCCTACACTCCAAATAGCTTTTGACAGCTGGACAAGGCTTGACAATGTCTGGCATTGGAATAACAATGTTAATTTAATTATTTCCTGCAACATCATACCTTCTCTCTATCTTCCCACTACTGACCACCTGCTTATTATTACAAAGGTAGAACTTCTCCTTCTACATATATTTGCTCCTCCCTTGAGAAACTTTTGAGAAGTTGACTAAGTTGCATTCAATACCTTACTGAAGGTGAAGCTTGATGCTAAATCCCCAGCATGCTCTATTGAAACTGCAGCAAAATATCATGCCAAAGTCTCAGCACTGACAGCACTCATTCAAAGAATCATCAAAGGTGATGGCATTGTCCCTCTCTGTAAACCTTACCCCTTCACTAAATGCTAGTGAACCAGAAAGCTGATGGCTCTCAAAAATGCCTGGGCCAAAGCTAACAACCTTGTCTACAAGTTCCATAACATTGCTAACTACCTAGCAAAGACAGAGGTCAAGTATGCTGATAACTGCCAAGATATGCAAAGCCAAGAATAAGCATTGGGCTAACTGGCTGAAGAACATTGATGCTAAGCAGATCTACTTAGCAAACAAGTATATCACCTGTAAGCCTACTGATGTGTCCTGTGACAAGGTTTTCAATCTCAAGATACACAGTGACAACACTGAAAGCAGAGCCACTACAGGTGCCCAGAAGGCCAAGGTCCTACTCCTGCCCCTCTCTCTACTCCTCTCCCTTATCATTTCTCTCTCTACATATCAAGAACCCCTACTTAGCATATATTTCTTTAACTACACTCATATCTTCACAGCCATAGCATAGCTCAAGCTTCAGTTGACACCCTGATTGACTATTTCTACTACATTTTTTGTGCTGTATTTGAGCTCAAGGTTTATCATGACTTATGGCTTACTTCCATCATTCTCATTCTCTGCAAGCCTGGAAAACCAGATTACACCAAGCCTAAGGCTTATTGGCTAATTGGCCTTCTCAATACAATTGGAAAGCTACTCTTCTTCATTGTCACTGCTAACCTTTCTTTTTTAGCTGAAAAACACTATATGTTTCTTACACATCAGTTTAGCAGGTGACCTGGCCATAATATGACAGATGCAATGCACACAGTCATCTCCAGGATCAAGGATGCTTAGCACATGGAATATGTAGCAGCAGCACTTTTTCCTGATATACAAAGCATATTTCCAAATACTAGATGTGATCATCTTATCTACAACATGTGCAAATGCCATATTTCAATATGCTACATTGATCTCATGTGGAATATGCTCACAGGTAGATCAACTAGACTCAAATTTGACACTCACACATCTTGCAAGTACTTAGGAAGTAGCCCTGTAGTTAGTACAGTAGTCTTGATATTGATTTGCCCACACTTCTCTAGTCTTTCTATTCACTCTCAGTCTCTTCCATGTTTCTACTTCTATTAATTTTATTCTGTCTCTTTCCTGAATCTATCTTGTCTCTCTCCTCAAGTTCTTTTTCATCTCTGCCTTGTCTTGTCTATTGCATCCATCTTCATCTCTATCTCTCCTAACTCCCTCTTTCTTCCATTTTCCCTTTTCCTTGACTTGACTCAGCTTCAACTTCCAATTTCTCTGGCCTTTCCTCTTTAGTCCTACTCTATCATTTTACCACCCCCTCTTTCTCTTATTTTACTTCCCATCCATCTCTTTCTGTTTCATCCTCCTCCTTCTCTTTTCTGATCTAATCTTCTTCCTCTCTTTACTTAACTCCTACTTCTATCTCAACTCTGCTTCTCTGTCTTGACTCTATTTCTCTGTCTACTTATTCCCATTTTACCTACCATACTCCTTCTCTGATTTCCCAGTTCCCTTTTCCTTTTTTCCATACTTCCTACTTCCTCCATAGTTTTATTATCTCCTCTATTCCTCACAATCTCCTTGGTGCCTAATCTTGGCACTAATCCCAGACCTCCATGTAAGCCTCCTTTTTCAGCAAGAGATAACTAGTAGCTTCCTGCTCAACAGAGTGAGCCCCTAAGTTAGCAAGACCTGACAGAGTTGTCTTTGACTCCAAGTTATGGTGGTCTGCACACTACCAAAAGGTGACAGCACAGGCCACTCAGTGGTCTCTTCAGGTATTGTGTCTGTCATGTATATCTGGAAGTATGTCCCCCCACCAGATGCTCCAACTCTACAACATGGTTGCTGCCCCAGCCATCACCTATGCTGCAGATATATGGTACATAGATTTCTACAACATGTCTTCCAGCATGAAGAAACTTGGCTCAGAGGTAGTTACTAAGAAACTAATTCTATCCCAACACCATGCAGCCAGAGCCATCACTGGTGCCCTCAGCACTACATCAAGTGATGTTCTTGATACCTATACATTCCTACTTCCAATCAACCTCCTGTTCAAGAAGGTCCTCTACAGAGCAGTAGTGTGTGCTTCTTCCCTTGCCAACACTCACTCCCTCTACTTTGTGGTCCACAGAGCAGCTGGGCACTATGTTGCCTAGCATCACTCCCTGCTACACCTACTTTTCTTCATTACTAAAGTAGCTCTGAAGTCCATTGAAATTATACAACCAGTACAACAGTAGTTCAACTACTTATCCTCCATCTCACATATTGTAGCAGATGATAAGGAATCTGCCCTGTCTCTGGCAGGTGACACCTTTGCCACTGCACTAGTAGCCATCTACTGCAATGGATCAGGCTTGGTGCTTTAGTAATACTTTATGTCAAATGGGTTGGAACCTAGCACCTATGCTATCATCTTGGCAGCAAATCTTAGCATACCATCTATGAGGCAGAGATAGTAAGTATCCTATTTGCCCTTTATATGCTGACTCTTTTAGTCCACAGCCTTCCTGCACATGCCATAATTGGCAGTGACAGCTAAGCAATGATAAAGGCCCTTAATAACCAGCAACCTCACCCCTCTCACTACCTGCTGGATCACATACACATAGCCACAGAATATCTGCAGATGAAGTACAACTGCCTTAACAATGCTCCAGAGTGACAATGTGCTATCCATGCCAGCTCCTCCTGGATCAACCATACATGTAATGTTATAGACCTGCAGCTGCACTGGACTCCTGGTCATGTTGGCTTCCAACTCAACAAATGTGCCAACAAACTTGTGAAACACACATCCAAAGGCCACTCCAGCAGTGCCATTTCACTTCCTCTTTTATTTTGCTCTTCATTCAATGATATTGTGGTATAAGTACATTTCAAATTTGGACATGATGTTCTTAAGATATACTACTATTCTAACATTGTACATTTGTGTACGGTGACAAGGAAAATTATGATCAAGGAAGTGAGTTCACTGACAATTGACCCCCATGCTATAAATGATCTACAGAAAAGTCACAGGATCATTCGGCGCTTCTTTCAGATGACTTTGGTGTTTGCTTGTAAAAGAATTGACATGCCACGAAAAGCTTCTAATACAAACATCAAAGACATGGAATTGGCATGCATTGGATATGACGCTAGCCTGCACAACTTTGGATGTGTTACCCATCCCGGTATTTATTTTATTATTTCTATTTTGTCTTTATGAGGACAATATTCATTCATCTTCCATCCGCTCACAAGAGGAATGGCAGGAAAGATTTTTGCGGGGATGAAAGCATGATGAATATCCGATTTCACACATCGGAGGATGCACGGGACACTGAGGAATAGAAACGCAGCTCTAGCTTTGATTCAAAAAATGAAGCAATGGTCAAAGACAGAGTAATTCCCTGGCCTGGAACAAGAACACTTTAGGAGAGAGATTCAGCATTCAGATGCTCATGACGCTGCTGAACAACGGCGTCGGGGAGATGCACTGGAGCCAAAATTAGAGGTTTAAGAGTTTAGTGTTAGGAGTGGGAATGTGAGGGGCTCATAGGAGCTGGCAATCAGCGTTAGGTTGGTCCTTGCTTAGATAGTCATTTGGTGGCATCTATGAACTGGCAAAGTGGTTCTAAGGCAGCAGGTTTAGTGAGCAGAAAGGAAATGAACTCAGCTTTACATTGTAGTTTGCATCTGAGGAAGTGGTGTCATTTGAATTGGCATTGCTTGCAGTCAATGAAGAGGTTATAGTGCCTTAATTAATAAGTGACGCAGCTTTCTGGGAACGAAGTTTGATGGAACATTTGTATGGTTTTGGGTGGCTGTGAGGTTAGAAATTAGATCCACCCAGAGACGCAGGAGATCAGTTGTACCTCACTGTACCACCGCTGTTCTCATGTACAGGTTCAATGATGATGCCATTCTCGACGGATTTGGTAATGTCGAAAACAGCCAAAGACATTGCACATGACATAAATACTGAGGCATCCGCGAGGTGTATCCCTAATATAAAGTCAGTTGATGACGAAGTTGAGCTCAGGCAGTCATGACAGCACCCGGACATATTCTTGGAAGTGATAATGAGATGAGTTGTATACAGTACAAGTCGGACTTAGACGTGACTTTACCGTCTTCCGAAACCAAAGGAGATATGGTAAGGATCAGGTTCAGCTGGCCGATCCTCTGTTGCGATGAAGCGCTCTGGATTAAACCTATGTGGATCGGCATAGACTTGAGGGTCATGTAAAATACTCCTAAAAAGGAGGAAAGAAAAAAATGAATTTTGTGCTTTGTGACCATGTTTGACTTACTGTATGTTGACAATTACAATAGTACCCTTGGGGATGAAGTAACCATTGTGCACGTCGTCCTCGATCGAACAATGTGGCAAGCCTGTGAGCCAGTCAAGTCAATTCGGTCAAGAGACAGACAATACGCAAGGATGCCACCACAATCTCTCACCAAGAGGAGCTACAACGTTCCATCGGAAAACTTCTTTTGTAAGGGCATCGATGTATGGTAGGTATTGACGGTCTTCAAGAGTCGGAAGTCGATCATTGCCAACGATAGTATCGATCTCCGCTTGAGCTTTCTTCATAACTTCAGGAGTCAGAGTCATGGCCAGGAAAAATGAGTATACCGCAGAGACAGTCTAAATTCAGAGGAGGTACAGACTAATGAAGTTTCAACTGACAAAAGTAACCTACAGTATCAGCGCCACCTGGATGATATCAAAAGTATCAAAATCAAAACTAAGGTTGACGAGTTTCCACGTCAGACATACCTGCGAATAGACTTTGTGCACTCCACTTGATGCTGAGCTCGTCCTCGTGATCCACCTCTTTACCTGCCAAGAGACTGGATACAAACGAGGCGGGTGCTATACTTGCAGCCTTTAGAGTGTCAGATCAAGACCCGGACAGATTTCACGTTGTTGAGTACCAATTCCTTCTTTACGAAATTGAAAGGTTGCTCGACCATCTCGGCTAGAGTAGCAGCCCACTTCTTTCCTTTCCTTTTGAAACTAGCACCAGAAAACCAATCTGGAACATGGCGCACTGCGAAAATCAACCAAAAAATTATTTGTAGTCCCTGAAATGGGGAGAAACCCAGCTGACATTGTGGTAAAACGTCGACGATGAAGCTGCCAGGTGCGGTAGCAACGGACATCTGAGCCATGGCTGTGTTTGCAAGCTCCACAAAGACATCGTCTTTCTCCTTGACCTCATAACCATACGTTATTCGTGTGACAATAGCTCCTGCTGTACTTCACAACAGGAAGAAAGAATCTCTATAAGTCATCGGGTATTAACAATGATAGAAAAGAAAGATTTACTGTCGAATGTGTTGAGCGAGGTCCGCGGGGTTCGCAAGGACGCGACGGATAAATTTGTGCGTCTGAACCTGCTCGATATCAGAGAACTTGTTGATGCTGGCTTTACTCCCAATAACTTCATGTAGCAACCGACGATACTGACGGAAGCGCTTTCCGTAACGCGTAAGACCCAGGGAATTCCGCCAGCCCACGAGGTTCCCAGCCATTTGCAGTACAGGACGATCGGAATAAATCAAGCTTTTCGTCTCGAGCATCTCGCTGGCTATTTCAGCCGAATTTATAATTACCGTAGTCTGACCAAAAACTGTAATTGAACATATTTTTCCTAAAATAACTCTAATCAATAGGCACAGGATTCATCGAGCGATGCTCACCATATTGTTCACCCCACTTCTTGAACGTTTCAGCTTCCTGTTTCGAGGGCATATCCAACAGGTTTCCAATCACGGGGTATCCCTTCGGGCCAGGAGGGAGGGGTCCGCGTTGTGTGCGGCGCAGCAACTTTATCAAGATGAACACAGTGAGGAAGGTGCAGAGAATATCAGTCGTGTTGATATCGTTGGCGGAGACCATTGCGCGAAAATGACGTGAAGCCGTGTGTGCTTATGCTTATAATGCTTATGAACAATATACATAGTGTATCCGATTCATTTTTTCCTATCTATCCGGGAGAAGGAAGAACCAGCGGTCCGACACGTCAGTATCTCAGGCTAACCGGGGTTCAGAATCAACCTAAAGGTTTCCAGGAAACCAATGCCTCCAGGAGAAATTCGAGGGTAGTAATTAGCCAGGTGTACTGGAGGCCACGAGAATAAATTATATACAATTGAACCTTGGATAAATCCTGACTGAGAAAAAAAAAAATAATAAAACAGACCAAAAAAAGTATGTACCTGTGCCGCATGGGATCTCTGTTACGGTCCGTGATCCCAAGAACAAATAGCTTCAACCAATAGCATTCTTCTCACTCCAAGGGTTACAAACTGCCTCAAAGATTGAAACACTAGCCACGCCACGCCACGCCATTACAAATTCTCATTCTCGCTTCCCACCCTCTACTGCCCCTTGTCTCTGTACTTGTTATTGACACGATAATTCAAACTGTACTGGGGGTATTCCTTCCTCATCAGGTGAATCTAGCAAGACCTACAGGCAGCCCATTTGATAACCCCCCAAAAAATTCCTGAGAAACCCAATCAAAAATTCACATCATCCGGGGGCCGGGCTCTCCCACACTCGAAAAATCTAATCACTTGCCAAGGGCAAGGCTTCACAAAAAGTTCACGTTGATACGTCAAAACGCGTCCCGGCAGACTTGTCCACGGCCCATGTCAAACTCTAAAAGCTCCAAGCTCCAAGCTCTACCTGCCCGTCTTAGTTGTTGTTTGGAGGAAGCACCACCTGTAGACCCTAAGTACAAGTACCGTGGAGTTTGTTACTGTGCAGCTCATTGCATAATTAACCTTACAAGATCCATAGATTCCGGGTGTGACCTTCCAAGGTGAGTCGCAAAGTAGTTGCTAGTAGATGGGAGTGACTTCAATTGACAGTTGATTCTAATAGCCCTAACGGCATACCCTTGACGGTCAGCTGCTCATTGAAATAAATATCTACCTATGCTATACATGGTAGCTATGGAACATCGATAAGGATTTATCACAATAGGTCTAGTGGAAAAAATAACTGGACTGGTTGTTTGTTGCATCGCAGTGGTTCCTGATGCACTGTGGGCCGGTTGACCAGCACATACAACCTTAAGTGAGCAAGAGCCGAACCACGCTGAATTCCGAGCCAAACGTCAGGGGTCACATGCTTTTGGACTCTTATGATGCATGGATTATGACGTGATAACATCTCGCATTCTCTGTGCTCCTTGTCCCTCCTTTGACGAGGAAAATGACTAGCAGCTCTGGCAGTACTATTGCATATAACGTCACGCAATAGTGTAATACTATCGTATGTTTTACTCTTATCTTAGTTTTTTCAAATTCTTTTATATTGATTACTTATTGTCATTCAAAATGCTCTCCACAGAGCTCCAAATGTCTTACCATTTTGTGTAGTTAAAAGACCCCGGATTCCTGGAGTCGAAACCATCTTCATTTCTTGACTCCAGGTGACAGTTATATTATATTTGATTCATTACTTACACTAACATACAAAACCATCTTCATTTCTTGACTCCAGATTATATTGTACTATATAATCAAATATACATTCTTGCAATATGCTGCAACAGGTTATGGGCCCCGCTGCCACAAATGACAATACTTCTGAGACTTTACAGTTTCCAAAGTTCAATGGTACAAATTACCATATGTGGGCAGACAATATGAAGTCTGCTTTACTAGCAAAGGGATTATGGGGAGTAGTCTCCAGACACAAAACTTGCCTGCCTAAACCACCCGCCAAATATTCTGCATTAATGGCTTCACCCTGTCCCAAAAGTGACAAGCAACCTGATACTCCTTATAAGGAGGGGGATAACTTGATGAAGGCTATGCAGACCAAGGAATTTTCGACCTGGGAGCACACACAGGAAAAATACCAGTGCTGGGTTATTAGAAATGATTCAGCCATTGGTTTAATCCAAGCCACTATGGAATACACTCAACATGAGGCCATTACCAATTATACAAGTTCCAAAAATGTTTGGGACCAACTACAAAAGAACTATGTTGACCAGCACAGTGGCATGAATATTCACTATTACTATCAGCAGATGTATGCGAAGCAATGGGATGGAAACTCACCCTTAACCAATCATCTTGGGTTCTATATGATTATTCATCACCGCTTCATCAATGCTGGTCACAAGGTTGATGACTTTACTATCCTGAATGCTATGCTTCTTTTGTTGCCCAAGACTCTGACATGGGAGGTAGTCAAGCAAAATTTGTTACTTTGGGGTGCCTCATTAACTCTGGAAATGGTCACAACTGAGTTACTATCTGTTTATGACAGACTTATGCTTGAAGATTCTGCCACAAATAAAACCTTGGCTTTTGTTTTGAAAAGGGAACATATCTCGAGTGAGAGTAAATGTGATGCCAACCACGTAAAGAAGAATACCCAAGCTAAACATGAATATAAACCCAACGACATTTGCCACAACTGTGGTGAAAAGGGGCATTGGTGTCCAAAGTGTCCTAAACTGAATAAATCCAAGTCAGTTGGGAATGCAAATCTATCTCTTTCAGTAGATAAGGAACCCTCATGTGAAGTCGGAAAAATCTTGATGGCTACTGAAGATGGCATGCCTTCTGGTCTCCTCCTCAATAGTGCTGCATCATGTCATATGATCATGGACAAGTCTTACTTCATAATTTATCAAAAGGTCAATTATCAGCATATTTCTGTTGGCGAAATGAACACTTTAACCATGGCCAGAAAAGAAACTATTTCCTTTTGAATATGCTTGCCCAATGATGTCACAGACATTCAATTACATGACATCTTACATATTCCTACATTGAGCACTAATCTTATTGGCCTCAGCTCATTGCAAAGGGCTGGAGCCATGATCAAAGGCCTGACTTATGGCATTGGTTTGGCATGGGGTGAAAGGGACTTCCTCCATGCAAATTTGATTGGAATGCATGGTACACTTTACCGAATCATCACTATGACCATTGGTATTGATGAAAATAAAATTGCTTACATTGCCAGTAAGCCTACTATGCATTTATGGCATCGCTGGCTAGGACACATCAGCCCTTGTTCAATCAAAAACATGGTCAATCAGGACCTTGTTACTGGAGTCAACATCAAGTTTCCTCATGAGTTTGACTACCTCTGCAGTGGTTGTGTAGAAGGCAAATCAACTTGTCCTCCTCTCCCTGATGCTAGTCACACTCAATATGACAAGAATGAATTACTTGTTGTTGATTTAACAGGTCCCATGAATGTGCCTACCTGGGATGGCAAACATTATACTTTAGCCATAGTGGAAGCAAGTTGACATTACCCTACTGGCTCTCTTTTACAGAATAAAGAGGAAGCTTACCCAGCTCTTCACGATAACATTGCTTGTTACAAATGAGAGGGAGGAAAACTTGTGAAAATCATTAGAACAGATAATGGAAGTGAGTTTGTTAATGCACTAATGTGAGAGTTTTGCAAACAGAATGGCATAATTCACCAAACAATGAACCCCTATTGACCTAAACAAAATGGCATTGCTGAGCACACAATAGCCATTTTAATGGAAATGGTCAGGAGTATGCTTCACACTGCCAAAATGGACTTATGCTATTGGGGTGAGGCATTCCTGTATGCCATATACTTATGTTCTGTTACTCCTACCTCTGCTCTCAGAGGGAAGGTACCCTTATACAGAATGGTACAGTTGCAAACCAGACCTATCCCATGTAAGAATCTTCAGTTCTTTGGGATGGGCCCATGTGCCTAAAGAGGTATGACATGGCAAACTGGAATCATGGGCAGTGCATGTGTGGATGTTAGGGTGGTGGATGGATGAGACCAAGGGCTATAGACTGGAAGATCTTGAGAATGGGAAACTCATAACTTCTAGAGATGTTGAGTTTTATGAGGATGATACTCTGAGTGAGTTAGCCCATTTGGACTCTGAACTCACAAGTTTGACCTCAGATGAAATAAATTGTTTCATCAACATGGCTGTCTATCCAGAATCCAGCAAGCCTCATGAAATTTCCATTCTGAGACCATCTTCTGAATCTGAAGTGGAAACTCAGCTTTCAAATGAAAATGCTTTAGACAACAGTTTTGAAGATGATGCTTTCATGGAAGACTTACAGTATCCATCCATTTTCCCCATTCCTCACCATGACTCTACTCCACCTATATCTCCTGCACCTCAAAATACCACTAAATGGTCAGACTTGCCCAAGTGTGAACCTTCAATATGCATGAAATGTGTACCTATCAGGTATCAGGCAAACCAAGATGACAATGAAAATACAGGTCACATGGCTTTTGTTGCCATTTCAGGTCCTTGTGTTGAAGAAGCTTTGAATTTGCCTCAAGCTGTTGAATGGCAGAGAGCTATTGAGAGTGAATACAAACAATTACTTTACAAAAGGGTATTCAAGGAGATCGACAATTTACCTCCAGGTAAGAAGGCAGTGGGAAGTAAAATTGTTTTGAAGGAAAAGTTTGATGACAAAGGCAATCACACTAAGTTCAAAGCCCATATCATTGCTCAAGGTTTCTCCCAAATCCCTGGCATTGACTATAATGATACTTTTTTTTCAGTCGCAAAATACACAACACTGTGAGTGTTCTTGTCTTTAGCCACAGCCCTTGATTTTGAGGTACACCAAGTTGATGTGATCAGTGCATACCTCAAAGGCTCTCTTGATGAAGAAATATACATGAAAGCACCTAATGGGATTGGAAAAACAAAATACTGGAGGCTACTCAAAGCAATCTATGGTCTCAAGCAGGCAGGTCATAAATGGAAGGAGAGATTACATGACATACTAATGTGCTTGGGTTTTAAACCCTCCCATGCTGACGATTGTCTTTACTTTCTTTGATCAAAGGGTAAAGTAATTCTCATTGTTCTGGTTTATGTGGATGATATGGCAATTGCTGGTCAAGATATATGCCAAATCATTTCATTCAAACATGATTTGGACAAAGAATTTGACATAACTGATCTAGGAGAAATCCATTATCTTCTAGGTCTACAAATCAAAAGGGATCAACTGAACCAAGCTATATATCTCAACCAGTCAATGTATATTGACACAATCCTTGATTGTTTTGGCATGAGCTTGTGTCATCCCATTGCCACTCCTCTGCCCACAAACCATAATCTCTCCCTGCTTCAATGTCCTCATTCCAAGGAAGATTGAGAAAGTTACAAGACTTACTCAAACAGCTTAAATTACCTTTCTCTGGTAGGCTCACTGCTTTATGCCACACAGACTTGTCCCAATATTCAATTTTTGGTGAGTCTATTGGCTCAATTCTTGAATAACCCTGGCATACCTCATCTTGCAGGCTGCAAATGAGTATTATGCTACCTGAAGGGCACCAAAGATTATAGTTTAAAGTTGGGAGGGTTGGAAACCAACAAGATAACTCTAGTTGGATGGAGTGATGCCAGCTGGGCACAACACCAATATGACAGGTGATCCACCAGTGGATGGTGTTATGATGTCAACAGTAGTCTCATCTCATGGTCATCCAGGAAGCAGTTGGTAACCACTACCTCTATGGTTGAAGCAGAATATATCACATCAGCTAATGCTACTCGCGAGGCCATCTGGCTACAAAATCTGCTGTGAGATTTAGACTTTGAGCAAGTTGAAGCTACAATTATTCATACCGACAACACTGGGAGTATAGCTCTATCAAAAAATCCCATCAGACACTCATGAGCTAAACACATTGACATTCGCTTTCATTTTATTCATGAACACATTGCTCAAGGGAACATAAAGCTTCAATACATCTCGACTCGCGACATGATAGCAGATATCCTCACAAAAGCTTTGCCAAGGGAAATGTTTGAAAAACATCGCAAGAGACTTGGTGTATTATTGCCGCCACTGCCGTCAAGTGGGAGTGATGAGGAAAATGACTAGCAGCTCTGGCAGTACTATTGTGTATAACGTCACGCAATAGTGTAATACTATTGTATGTTTTACTCTTATCTTAGTTTTTTCAAATTCTTTTATATTGATTACTTATCGTCATTCAAAATGCTCTCCACAGAGCTCCAAATGTCTTACCATTTTGTGTAGTTAAAAGACTCCGGATTCCTGGAGTCAAAACCATCTTCATTTCTTGACTCCAGATTATATTGTACTATACAATCAAATATACGTTCTTGTGATATGCTGCGACATCCTTGTGGTTAGTGATTCTTCTCTGGCATTACTTCTCTCCATGACCACAAGACTTTGCATGCTCGCACGTCTTCTCGACTTGGTTCTCCCTAGACTCATATAGCCTGCCAATCATGTCTTGCACTCACACCTCTCATCATCCTTCTCGGTCTCGATGGATCAAAGCTCAGTGGTTTGGACTGCCCTCTCACCTACTCTAAGGGAAGCTCCTGGCACCTTGACCTGATTCTTCCTCTAGAGTAATTCTTCATTGCAAATTAGTCTCCACCATTCCCTTTACCCCGGCGCGTGACTCTCTCTGCAGCACTTACCCCTGTCATTGCAAGACACCCTTGTTCTGATTCCTCCCAATCCCTTCCGGTCACCTCTCTTTCTCGCCCCCCTCTCTCCTTGCTCTGTCACCAATGCCATGCTGCCACTTATTAATGTCATGCAGAGAAGTGTCTGCCCATTCCCTTCAGCACACATGGTGTGTGCCCTCAACTTACATCTACCTCCATGGCCTCCCCTCTACTCTCTCTGCTGCATCACACCTGCAGACCTCTTTCGATCCCTTCTGCTGTGTGACATACACAGACCCCTCCCTGGAAAACCAATAATTAGACTTAGGCGCTTACGGAATAGCTGGTATATTAAACTTGTATTGGGGAAAACCTTTGGTCTGTTCCAAGCTCCATTCCTGCTTTCTAGATATTCACGGCTATTTCTTGAATGTTCAACTGGCCCCTACAAATGCAT
Organism: Termitomyces heimii; assembly: GCA_003313675.1. Lineage (NCBI taxonomy): Eukaryota > Fungi > Basidiomycota > Agaricomycetes > Agaricales > Lyophyllaceae > Termitomyces > Termitomyces heimii. The sequence continues at coordinate 5,300 of QLON01000063.1, read as the reverse complement.
CAGGAACCATTCCAATGTTTAAACAATAAGCAACTCAGCAGTTCCCGCATTTGGAGTGTATCTCGAACAAAATCATGTTTAAAATCCAATCTTCGGATTGATGATACACTACTAACTTCTACTTTGTGACCCACCTTCAACAAACCTTGTAAGAGCATAACCTGAATCCATGCGACTTCTAAGGTTTGTTATTCAAATAAGCTGCATAGTAACAACATACAAAGGATGAAATGTAATGAGGATACATGCAATTTTCTATTATAATACAGAGATTTTACAATTACTTATAGCATCATCATACCAGCTACTCATTAAATCAGAAAGGTTAAGCAGTCGTAGAACTCCTGCAACTAGACAGCCTGTTGGACTAGAGGGATCACGGGATACCCGTCATTGGCACGTAGTCAGGCTATCACGTGTCTGTGACGTGAGGCTACCGGATATGGGCAGAGTCATGGCACATGGTTCAGAGTCTCTCGCGGTGTGAACTAGGTTAAGTCCTCGATTGCAAGAAAACTAAACTAATTACAATGTGATCTGAGTACTTATACGAAAGCTAAGCGGTCGCTAAGGAGCGTGATGTAAGTTGGTTTGTACGGTAAGGAGAAATGGGTCGGTAAGTCACGGGGCCACTACATACGCCCTCCAGCCGAATGGGTGGTCCTGGCTCAGCTCAGTACAAAAGGGTGTGTTACTGATAAGAAAACTGGGTATCTTGGTCAAAGGGAAGTCGTCCCGTGACGCGAGTATGAAGAGGGTAAGGAAAGACATCGAGTTGGGCAGAAATCAGAAGAAATGAGAAGACTTATAAAAGAGTGTGTACGGGACCGGACAGATAGTCCCAGGGTATCGGATAGTCTTGGGAATGGACCATACAGCAAATCTAGATGTTTTCGAGGTTGAGACTGAAGTAGCCTTCACTAGGCTGGGAACCTTCAGCAGACTTCATAAGTACATTGTCTCCTGGACCTTGTGGCTTGATAACCATATCGATGGGATTAACCGCAGTGATCTCGGGACTCATACGAGGGCTGTTGGAGGCATAGCGAATCTCCATAATGGCTCCGTCCTCACCACGGAGAATGGGGCTTCCATGACCATTTCTTTCAACAGAAAAGGTTCAATCTTTGTATTCCGATCTATGACGTTCCACAGGCTGAGATGCCTTCTGAGATTGGGTGTGTAGAGGATGGGGAGAATGAGGCCTTCGAGGAGGGGCAGTGCTAACCAAGGAGCGGCCTCTCTCTGGTTCAGAGTCATACCCAGCGTCACTACCCTCATTATTGGATTCATCACTCCCATCATGAGCTCATTCCTTGTGCTCATCTTGGCGACATTGATAGAAGTGAGTTTTAGAAGAATTAGTGAAGTGGGGTTGGTGGATTGCAGCCATCGTAGTTTTCAACATAATAGAGTCCACATTGCCCTGCTCCGTGATCAAACCTAAGGTGATTAAATCGTGATAACGCACACGATCGACAAAGCGGGTACGAATATGCTGGGATCAAACACGGTGCTCAGGGACTGTCCAGGTATTATCCTGGGAATTACGAGTGGCAAATCGGAACTGGTACTGAGCTTCAGGTACTGCATTGAACAATGACGCAAACTGCTCAAATCCGAATGGAGCAGGTGCCCTGGTGCGTCCTCCTTTGCAACAGACTTTCCGATTAAAGTCTAAATATTTCAGCATCTGATGGGGATGAAGATAAAAGCTGGAGTCTGAACTAGGAGGTTTGAAAGACAGTAGCTGAGTCTCTTTGTTCTGACGTAACCATGGGTGCTGAGGGATCACCAGCCCAGGTTCGAACCCTCGACCATGGGAAGCATAGCCAGGATTGAAACGTCTAGAGGATCCACCTCGACTGCACCAAGATCCTTGATACGACATGTCAGTTGACCAGAAGTTGCGAGTGTCGAATAAAGGAGTGTTGGTGAATAGGGATAGGGAATGGGGGGAGAGGATAGATGTTGTGCCAATGTCCTCAATGGTAAGCCTCCCCTTTTTAAGAGGCATTCCCAGCATGAGATTTCCCAGAAATATTTGTGGGTCGTCAGGAGGGGGTGCGCCCACTCCCTCCTGAAGTTCTGAGACACTGTCTATCTCCAAAAGATCGAAATATGGGGGTAAGAGATTTAATTCTTCGACTTGAGCATAACTCATCCAGGTTTTATCTCCCGCCCTCCAGAGTACTTCAAACATAGCATTAGTTTTATTTCCATGGTGAGCCACAATACATTCTGCTGCCCACTCTTCTGGGTTCATACCTACGATTTGCTCATCCAGGCGTCCAGGGAAAAGCCGATCATCATTAGGATGATGAATATGGAGTAATGATGCATGGAATACATTGTGTATCCCTCGTTGTTTCATTTCCAAAGGTATGTTCACCCGAAATGAATTGTTACTATAATTCTCAGTAATAGAATAGGGCCCTACAAACTTAGGAATGAACTTACGGGCTAACCCTTTAGGAAAACTCATATTTTCTGTTGACACATAGACTAAGTCATTAGTTTCAAATGGAGCTGGCTTTCTTTTTCAGTTTGCATCTTGGGTTTGTTTAACCCTTGCTGCTATAATGCTATCATGGGCTGCCATTATGGCTAGCCACAATCATTGAGCAAATACTCGAACTCCAGGATACTCTGATCTGGGGGCTGTTTTCCAGATCATTGGTCTAGGCATTCGGCCCATATTGAGAAAAAATGGAGAATATCCCGTGGTTTCTGAGTGGGCTGTGTTGATTGCAAATTCAACAGCAGGTAACTTGGACACCCAGTCTCGCTGATTGGGTCCAATACATTGTCTGATCATCTGCATGATGGTGCGATTGGCACGTTCAGTTGATCTATCTGACTCAGGATGGTATGCTGATGACATCCTAAGTTGGGTTCCGATTAGTTGATGAAGGTGGCCCCAAAATGTGCTTGTGAAATAAGAGTCCCGGTCACTAATAATTGCTCGAGGTAACCCGTGGTGTTTATACACCTCAGAAAACACTAATTCAGCCACATTACGAGCTGTATAATCAGTCCGACTTGGCACAATGTGAACCATGCTAGTTAGCAAGTCTATGATCACTGTGATTGAATCATATGAGCCGTTGCGGTCCTTTGATTCTGGTAGCGGGCCCACAAAATCTATTCCGATTACTTCCCAAGGTTGAGTTGGAACTTTTGGTGGATTCAACAATCCATACTTTCGGTGGTTACTGGGCTTGGTGCGCATGCATGTGGTACAAGTCTCACAATACTTCTTGACATCTCAGTCCATGGTTTTCCACCATACCAGATCATGAAGGTATGTGTATGTTTTACGGTGTCCCAGGTGAGCTAGTAATGAATGTGCCTCAGATATGACTATTTCTCTGATGCTTCTTCCTCCTACTATAAGGGCTGGAATACAGAGGACTTTATTCGCTGCTGTTTTTAGATAAATTAATCCTTCAGCACTCTCAAAGTTCTTGTAAGCTCGGGGATCTTCTGCTATTTTCTTAAACAATGGATCTTCTTCATATCTGTTTCTAATGCTTTCTAAGAGATCGATGGGTTCTTTACTCCCTCGCATTAGTTCTTCTATGGTGACTGGTGGCAGCATCTCCAGTCTTTCCTGAAGATATCTTGATTGGGTGAGCAAATTCTCATCTCTTTCTCGCTCCACTGATTGATTGTCTGGTCTATTCTGGTTTTGATCCAGACTGTCAGTCAACGATGGATCTTTCCGAGCCTGTCTTGCTGGCAACTTTATTTTCAATCCAGTTCGCTGTGTGTTGTCTCCCTTGTCCCCGCCCTCCTTTTGTTCATGAGGGCCTCGAAGAACAAAATGACGAGCCATCCTGGCAGCAAATTCTTTTGAGGTTTCTGGTCTCCCAGTCTCTGCTGGTATGTCCTCTCTTTTCTTTCTCCCTTTTTGAGAATCTGATTCTTTTCCCTGCTCTACTGACTGACTTTGGATTTCAGAGTTATTCTCTGTCAAAGTTTCACTCTCGCCCTCCTTTCCAACAAGAACAGGCATTGTAATCAAATGTTCTCCTAAGTAATCATTATCAATTACATCGTGATATGTATACTCACTCCTTGCTCGCACAGTTCCAGCCTCTTCACTAGAGTATAAGCGAGACAATGCATCCGATAATATATTTTCGGTACCTGGCACGTATATTACTTCAAAATCAAATTCTGATATCTTCTCCATCCAACGTGCTTGCCTTCCTGAGAGGTTCTTTTGATTCAGTAAGTGTACTAATCCCTTATGGTCTGTATACCAACGGAATCTAACTCCCTGCAGGAGATCTCGATGTCTCAGCATAGTCTCAACACCAGCTAACATTTCTATTTCATGAACTGGGTAGTTTTGTTGCGTTGTGTTAAGTTTTGCCGAAAAGAAAGCTGCTACATCAGCGGTTTTCCAGTCAGCCCCTTGGCTGACAACTCCAGCTATCCCCATAGTACATCCATCCGTTACCACATTTATGGGGTCCGCATCCTTTCCATAGTTCAGAGGTCGACGATGATGATTGCGGCACTTAATGGCTAGATGCTTTATATCCTCAAATGCTCGCTGGTGTGTATGATCCCACCTGTAGGATACAGTATCTCCCGTTAATCCATGTAATATTCCCATAGGTATTCAGACTCTATCAATGTCATCAGCCAGATACCCTGCTGCTCCGAGAAACCCTCTCAAAAGGTCACGGTTTTTTGGTACTTTCCATTTGGACAGAGCGTCTACCTTATCAGGATCCATTCGGATTCCTTCATCATCCACAATACGTCCCAATATCTTCATTTCTTTACATAGAAATTGAAGTTTATGCTCACTCAAGTATAACTTTTCCTTTCTCAAGATGTCCAATACTATTTTGACATGTTCCACATGCTCCTCAAGTGTCATAGAATATATAATTATATCGTCAAGGTATACATCTAGAAAACGACCTAAGTAAGGTGCGAACAAGTGATTCATGAGTGCCTGGTAAGTTGCCGGTGCATTACAGTCTCCTTGTTGAATGACATGGCTAATCATGTTACCATCAGGAGTAGTAACTGTAGTCCGATGTACATGCTCAGGTTTTATTCGAATCTGTTCATAGGCATCCTGACCATCTATTATAGATTGATACTTAGCTTTTGCAGCTCTCCTCAAGATACCATCAATATCCAGCAATGGTGAGGACATCTTTCGAGTGTTTGCATTCCGAGCCCTAAGATCAATCACACTTCGCAGATGTACTGGTTCACCTGGCTTCCCTGGTTTTTTCAGGAACATCATCGGTACAGCATTACCACTGGCTGTT
>QLON01000062.1:0-23749 GCA_003313675.1 Termitomyces heimii | reverse complement strand
GGGGGGGGGGAGGTGGAGAGTGGTAATGTAAATGTGGATGTGGTTTTGAAGGGGCAAGAGCTGGTAGTACAGAGGGTGAGGCAAAGTAACGCGAATGGGATGTGGATGTGGAACGTGACTGGGAGGTATTAGACGGTTCGGTCGGGATTGAGAGGAAACTCGACTGGGAGAGCGTCACCTTAATACCGCAGGTTCCGGGACGTCAAAAGACGGTGTGTACGCTGAGACGGAGAAGCACCTGAATGGCAGCGGGCACGGGGAGGAGGCGCGCACCGATAACATGCAGCCGGACTGTGCAGGTGAGGCCGGCGGTGTGGATCTTTTTCCTTTTTTGATTTCGAGGTCAGTTGTGAATGGGAATGGTGAGGATGGATATAGGGACTAGGGATCTGGCATTTGGGATCGGGTCGCTGCAGGACCGTTTTTGGACAATCTGGTTTTTTTGTCTTTTGTCTGCTTTTTGTAAATTTTCTTTTGCCTGTTGTTGTTGTTATATTGGTTTACAATGTCATTGTTATAAGTGTGTCCAATGTTTGGTTTTGGTGCCCACCAGATGGAGGGTACAGAGTGAATGGTGGACATATTTCGATTGCGTGAACACGGTGTAACTTGAGCGCTTGTCCTCAACCCACGTTCCTCTATATTAATTCGGGAAATCCCTGGTGTTCCTTGAGAAAAACCTGTTAGAAACACGTTATGTAATTTCTAAATTGTTTTTCTCAAGTATTACATAAAATCTATTTCGAAAAACAGAAAAAAAAAGTTAAAGTTTCTCAATGATTTCCCTTGAGATAAAGGAAAAAATTTTCTTTCGATTATTCCTGAGATACAGATAGATAAAATTAATCGTGTTTCTAGTGTTTTTCTCAAGAAGAAAATGATGTTTACATTATTGTGTTTCTTTGTAAACACTTGTTGTATTTCTTTCAAGTGTTTTCAAGGGAAAATTCTTTGTTTCTCTCACAAAAAACATATTAGAAAAACTTTAAATGTTCCTCGGGAAACATAGATTAGATAATCTTTGAGTATTTCTGTAGAAACACAGATTAGAAACACCTATCGTGTCGATGAGCACATCGCGCATCATATGATATGCGATGCGCTCATTGACACTGTTCATCGGGTTCTTTGATATCATACGAATGTGACGCGCTCATCAAAATTTACATTTAAATCCAAAAAAAGAACAAGTAAAATGACATAATGGAATACATGAAATGAGATTGTACATATGTAATGTAGAAAAAAATAAACAGCAAATGAAAGTAAATACAATTGCTAGTGGGAAGATGATGATAAAGGGAATCACAGCGTAGGGTTGCAAAGAAATGATGATAGACAGAATGGCAATGCATCCAGAGAAAAAGGCCAAGGTCATAGACATAGCTACAAACAAGATGATGATTTTTGAGACTTCAGAGACCTAGTTCAGTAAGGAACTCAATAACAAGGCTTCTGTAATGAGAGTGTGAAACTCACATCAAAGGTATACATTATGATGTAGACAAAGGCCAAAATCGCCAAAATAACCATTGAAACAATGCATAACCAGACTGTATACATGGTGAACCCGCTGGGAACAAAATTGTCCTAAGGTATTGCCAGGGCACCTATGATCAGGCTATGAAACATTGTGTAAACATTGGCAATAAATTTTTCAAAGATAGAACCAACACTCTCAATGAGAATGCCTATGATATCATGAGAAGAACAGGACTAAGACAAATTTACAAGAAACACATACCATAAGCAAGATTTAGAAGGAATAAGGCTGCAGGTCATTCATTGTAGTAGGGTGTGCCTTGGCAGAAAAGACTTTGGATAAGACAGAGCCTATAGACATGTAGGACATAAATTGTTGTAAGGTGATGGTGGCGGTCAAGTGAAGAGAGAGAAATGGGAGATGTTCTCGTGAGGCTGAGCTTATAAAAGAAAAATCCAGGTATATTCTTGCACTGCTAAGTTGTCTGCCCATTGCCTTGCTCCTCCCTCAGGACCCCCCAGAGAGCATCCAAATGTCCTCTCTCAGTGTTGACACACCAGAACAAAGCATCATTGATACTTCATTCAGCATCATTTGTACTGGAGGCTGCCTCACCCACCCCTTCCTCCTCCCCTCCCTCCTGCAAACTTGTCGACACTCAGAACCCCCAGAGAGCATCCAAATGCCCTCTCTCAGCATCCTTGCACCTGAACAAAGTGTCATTTGTGCTGGGTGCTGTGTATGCTGAAGATGAACATAATGTTACAATTATGGTCCCAATGCTTGAGCCTGTCCCCGAACTACTATAATTTCCAACTGCTGGCTTCACTCTGAGACCCACCTCCCCATCTCATTCAAGCATCTCCTTCTTCTCAAAAAGTTACCACCTCCAACTCCTCTTCTCAATCTCCAAGCCCTCCTGCTGTCAGCACTGCATAACAAAGAGTTCAAGGAGATCTATGCATCCACCATACAGACATTTAACAAGATCCAAATGCAGGTCTTCCAGGTGTTGTATACATCTGATGAGAACATGTTCATTGGTGTGCCGATGGGCAGTGGAAAGACAATTTGTGTGGAGTTTGCACTGTTGAGGCTGTAGAGTAAGAAGGAGCAGGTGAGGGTGGTGTGTATTGAACCATACCAGGAGATGGTGGATCAGAGAGTTGCGGAGTGGAAAGTGAAGTTTGCAGAGTTGCAGGGTGGGAAGGAGATTGTGAGTTTGACTGATGAAATGAGTGCAGATTTAAGGTTGTTGAAAAAGGGGGATGTGATTGTTTGTACTCTGTCACAGGTTTGTCCTTGCTCTTTTCAAGGTTTGGGGTGTACTGATTGAGGTGATAGTGGGATGTTATTTTGAGATGGTGGTGCCAGTGAAAGAATGTGCAGACTATTGGGTTATTGATAGCGGATGAGGTTCAGCTTGTGGGTGGTGAGGTTGGACCAACATATAAAGTCATCATTTCATGCACAAGGTATGTCTCTGCACAGACAGAGATCAAGACCAGGATCATGGCTTGTGGCATATCCTTAGCCAATGCACGGGATTTAGGCAAATGGATGGGTCTTCCTTCTCATATTATTTTCAATTTCTCTCCGAAGTGAGTACTTGCTTAGATATTGTTGGTTTCATCACTCAGTAGTGCTTGTCCACTGGATATGGAGATCCACCTACAATCCTTCACCATTCCCCACTTCCCCTTATGATTGCAATGTCAAAGCCAGTGTACCTCACCATTGTGGAATATTCACCCACAAAACTTGTCATCATCTTCATTCCATCTCATTGGCAATGCTGTCTCACTGTTGACAATATACTCACTCACTGCATGGCTGATGATAAACCTGATTGGTTCTTGAATATTGAGCTTGAGGACCTTCAACCCCATCTAGACCATGTTCATGATACAGGATTGGCAGAAATGCTTAAGCATGGTATTGGGTACTTCCATGAGGCTCTGGATAAGCAGGATAAACATATTGTGCAGCATTTATTTGACTCAGGCACCATTGAGGTCCTCATGGCTTCAAAGGTGCCTTTGAAGCATTTGTTGTTCTATAGGATATCTTGACCTGGATGTATTTTTATAGGCAGATGACACAGAATTTCTTTGACTGCATCTGTGCACCCATGAGTTTTGCTCAAAGCACTTTGGCTTGCATTGTGTTTGTCTGCAGGTGTGTAGCAAGTTGATGCGAGATGACAAGCCACTCCAACTCTGCAGATGTTCCCTTCACCCACAACACAAAGATAGCAATTGCCTCAGATATACAAAGCTATAAGGCATTAACTAGATTGTATACAAAGCTTGTGCCACTTGTCAAGGTAAAAACTAAGTTTGTAATAAGTACACTCCTTAAAAAACAGAAATGCTTGAGACACTTATGCACCTCATTGACACAACTGCAATATATTCATCCCATTCCATTCACACACAATGTACTTCAATATCAGAAACCATTGCAGCCTTGAGTTGCATATCCATATGGGCACTCCACATGCTTGCTCCAAGCTCAGGCCATGCTGCATATGGATCATAGACAATATCCAAAGGAAGATGATGCAGTCTGACAATCCAAATTCCTTGCATCTGTGGCTTGACCTGGCCTACAGAAGTAATAGTTAAGCCTGTCTCTAGAAACTTGATTATCTGCTCAATGATGAACAGAGCAGGAATACTCCACAATATTACAGAGCTGTTACCATGATGTCTCGATTCAGTCATATATAAAAGACCTATGTAGTGAACATGAGACTGCATGAGCATGTGGGATGGAATGACATGATCTAGTTGAGCCCTTCTGAAGGCATCTGCAAAATGAGGGAAGAGGGCAACAAGTTTACCTTTGACTTCTGATGAGGATTTATTGAAGATCTCCTGCTCATCTGAATTAAAAAACATCATTGCTTCACCTTGTTTGACCACAAGCATGCCATGTGTTTGGAGTTGAACAAGAGTCTCAAACAATGATAGGCAATCTTTTACAACCTCGGGGCAACTTTGCTTGAAAAAAAGACCTCTTAAATTGGAAAATTTATGCCAGGATTGTAACATGATCTCCTCATACTCATCTGATCTCTTAGTCAATTTACATACTGACAACCAAGAGAGTTGGGGAAGAACTCACACTTCTTGTAATTTGTCGACAAATACTGTAATTGACTGATCATGCACTCAAACAGAAAGGCCCACCATCCATGAATAGGACCAAAGAGTTTGATGAACTCTGGAATGTGAAATGCAACATAATGGTTGAGAAGGCAGTCATAGAGTGAAAATAGTCACTGAAGCCCTTTTTGATATTCCATCATGAGCTTGAGATAGTGGGTGCAGTGCTCATTGCTAGTGACTTGAGAGGTGGCAAGCACAACTGCCAACATAAGTGACATGGTAAGTTGCAGAAAGTCTAATCTGTCTTGTTCAAGGTGCTTTGACCAGAGATGTATCAGTGACAGGGACAAATTCAGACAGCCTAAAGTTCACTACTCATCTGCTTTGAGCTTTGATCCAGATAAAAGAGGGACTGAAGGCATCCATGAAGGCTTTATGACAAATTCTAGATTGTCTGCAATTGTCTTCATCTCTTCATCTGTGAAAACACTCCCAGGCTGCCAAATCTTGTCATCTGCAGCTTGTTTCAATCACTATTTAGGCTAATTAGCTGTGCAAATAAATGAATAAATTGAGCTATCCTACCCAGGTGATGATGATAGCTCAAGCATAATACTCTCTAGTAAATCTCATGGGGTGAGGAAATGTTTTGCAGCCATCTAATCCTTTTGCAACACACCACAAAGCTGGCAAACTAGCTTTGGACCATTTTCTAACTGTGTCTTCATATTCTTGTCCCTGCTCACTAAATTGCATTGGCTGTGATAACCATTTAACAAGCACATGAACATTTTTGGCATGTGATTTGTTCTCTGGTTGGGGATTTTCTGCTGAAAAATGTATCTTGACAACAAGACTTTTTGTAGGCTTTCTCCTCTCTTGACCTTTCTTTGTCTTTTCCTCATTGTAGCCAAGGATGCTGTGAAAATGCTCCTTAATCAGGCCAAGGAATAGATTGTGCATGATATTAATGATAAGGAATGATGATGGTTTGTAATATAGTAGCCTAAAAAGCTCAGTCCATCAAATACCTGAATTGTTGACAATATCTTGAGCATCTTCTGGAGAGGAAGTGTTAAGGTACTTCTCCACCTGCTCCCTGGATTCTGCATCAGTGCATGGTACCCAGAAATCATAGTTGTAATCATTGTATCCATGAAGTGATCTGGAACATTTGCACCAAAAACAAAATTTTTCATGACTTATTGTAGTAAAGCCTCCTACTTTTTACACCATCATCAAGTCACAAATCACAAGAATGATAGCACTGTCAAGTTCTGCTGAGTCGGGGGCTTTCTGGGAAAGCAATGCCCTTACAAGGCAGACTTGATCTACGGATACTCAGGTGTCTGGAGCTCCGAGGCTTGGGCTCCAGGGTTCAAGATGTGGACAGGGGGTCAATCCCAGGGAAATGGACTTGATCCAGGGTTTCAGGTGTTTTGTGGAGGCTGCGAGTTGGTGGGGGTCGAGTCGGAACCAGAAGTTCTAAGATGAGACCCAGTTAGCAAATTATGAGTTGTAAAGTGCATACCAAACTTAGAGCATGCAATTATTCAGGTGTGCCAGTCAAAGCATGCCAGTCAGCACATACTAGTCAAGCAAAAGGGCACACAACAATTTAGGTAATATTAAGACTAACTAATACAGTGGTGAACTATGTTATAAATACTACGGGGTCAGGTCTTGGGGTTCTGGGGTGTCTGGGATGGTTTCTAGGAGGCATTGAGTAATGGGCTGGGACTGTATACTTGGATTGTGCATGTGGAGTGTGTGATCAATTGGCGTGGGGGGGGTTATAATGCGTGATGGCCAAAAGCAGGTAGCATGATCTGGCGGGTGATGATGGTCAATCCCAGGGTCCATGATGCAGGGTTCCCAGGGGTTGGCTGATGGCGGTTGTGATGCGAGTTGGAGGTGGCATTGGTAGTTGTGGGGGTGGGGCATGTTGCAGGATTAACAAAAGAGGATTCCAGGTAGAGCTCTAGGATTGTTCTGGGGGACTCTGGAAGGGGTTGTGACATCACCCCCCCCTCAGTGCCAAGACCCTCCAAGGCACATGTAACCAGTGGTTTGGACTGGGGTCCCACTCATGGGATTCAGCACCTGACCTGCCACATATCAAAAAAATTTTTCTATCAACTCAATCATGTCGCGCACACCAATGCATTCCCCGATGCCCCTGGCTACTAACAAAGTGGCCCCCCTGGTCACGTGGGAGGCCCGGGACATGCGATACTGTGTGCATGTGGCTGTGCTTGTTCAATGTGAGTGTCGCCACATTGTCTGTTTACTATGACTGATCTTCCTTTTCCAGAACTATGCAATAATTTTGCCCCAGAGGTGGATCCCAGCCAGCCTCCAGAGCCAGCCCCAATGCGGGCCCTGGTGTTCCCCCGGAGCCTGCCCCCGATGCGGGCCCTGGTGTTCCCCCGGAGCCTGCCCCCGATGCGGGCCCTGGTGTTCCCCCGGAGCCTGCCCCCAATGCGGGCCCTGGTATCCTCCCAGAGCCTGCCCCTGGTGCAGGCCCTGGTGTCCCCCCAGAGCCTGCCCCTGGTGCAGGCCCTGGTGTCCCCCCAGAGCCTGCCCCTGGTGCAGGCCCTGGTGTTCCCCTGGAGCCTGCCTCCAATGCGGGCCCTGGTGTTCCCCTGGAGCCTGCCTCCAATGCGGGCCCTGGTGTTCCCCCAGAGCCTGCCCCTGATGCAGGCTCTGGTATTCCTCTGGAGCCCCAACTGAGTCATCCTGTGCCCACCTTTGCACGGAAGACTGTCCCTCATCTGCAACCCCCTCTCTATCCTAGGCTGTTTGCCCCTCGTTTCCATCATTCCAGGATGGTGATAGGGGCTATTTCCAAGGTCCTGGAGAGCCATTGCATTGTGTGGGCAGCCATAACCCAAAAGCAATTTAGGGAGGGCCTGGAAAGGCTCTGGAGTCTGCCTGCTCATGCCTGGTGTGTGAGCAATGGACTAATAAGTGGTCTCCTACTCTGGGTCTCTTTGCTGATTTCAGTGCAGTGCTTGCACTGCACTCGGCAACAGGTCCCCTGTCTATTCAAGGTTCTGGGCCCCTTGTCTCACTAGAATATGGCCATGTGTGAGGCATGCCACCTCAACCATGAGCAATGTTCCATGTTAGTGCTGTGGAGGGCACGCTATATTTCTCGGGAGCAGGGGTGGCTGCTGGAGGGAATTATTCAGAGGATGGGAGTTGAGGAGTGGGACTGGGTAGTGGAGCCAGTGGAGGAGGCGTCTGTGGAGGCATCTGGTGGGGATTCAGGGGGTTGGGGAGTCGACCGAGTGGGGGGCTGGAGTTGCCCCATAGTCCTGATCACCTGTCAGGTGATCCGGGCCAGGGCCGGCAGCCATGAGGGCCTTGGGGGGCGCCCAGACAAAGAGAAGAGGCGAGTGTCGCCCAGTCCCTCCCTGGGGCCTTCTAAGAGGGCGCATCTGCCCCTGTCTCTAGCTCCATCAGCACACCTTTTTCCAGCAACTTTTTCCCCCTTATCTGGGCAGCTGCTGGGCATTGGGGTGAGGGTCCAGCAGGAGCATTCAGGACAGGGTGACCCAGAGAGGGAGGAGCACATGGAGGGGGAATACAAGGCAGTCGTCCCAGAGTTGGAGGAGGTGAAGGTGGCCTAGAGGGAAGTTGATGCTCAGGCAGGGCTCCCAGGGCCGGGTTTGTCAAGTATGAGGCTGGTCAAGGCCTTACATGAGGACGCGGTAATTGGGCATATGGCCTCCCTCAGTGAGTGTTTACTTCTTGCAGTCGGATCAGTACTGATGTCCCCAGATTGGGCCTGGGAGCATTGCCTGCTCCTGGACAGGGCTGCCTTGGCACTTTTGTCCCTGTGAGAGGAGTTGCCAATGGGGGTGGAGAGTTCCAGGGTGGAGCAGGATCTGGACCTGCTGGGGAGGCTGGTGACAGCTCACTGCCAGAGGAATGTCCTGACCCTGGGGTTGTGATTTGAGTGGATCCTGGATGAGGGCAAGCAGCTCCCATCTTGGAATCAGTTGGCCAAGAAGGTATGGCGGGAGCACAGTCCAGGGGGGGGTGGGGGAGGGTTTCTGGAGTTAGCTGAAGGGAGGGAAGGGTGAGGGTGGTTCAGGGCCTCAGACCTAGGGGCTTTGTTTTCTTGTCATCATCTTGTCAGATTGCATATAGATTGATCTGTAAAGTAGTGTATGTCTAGAATGTATATAATAGTCTCCCAGAGTTGAAAAACAATGTTAGTAAGGTGGCAGAAAAACTAGAAAAAGCACCTTGCCCAAACTCTGGGGCACTACTGTGGAAAAGAACTAAAAGGGAGGTAAGGTTTTTAAAGAGGAAAACAGAAGGTATATATGGGAGTTGAATCCCTACTAAACCCAGAGGCGGAGGTTATGCCTGCTACTGCCATCTGTGAATCCTGTGCTCTGGAGGGTCATTTCCTAGGTGACGTCGCTGGAAGTCCCAGAGTTTGTCAAGAGCACCGTTGAGGTTCTGGCGCAGTTCCCAAGTATTATCCTCTGGGCCATACCCACGCCATTGTACAAGGAAGTGGGGTCATCCACAAATGTTCTGGGAGTCGAGGATGTCTTCAACCTCGTAGTGGTACTCGTCCTCGACTTTGACTGGGGGAGGGGATTTGGGGTGTCACTCAGGAAAGGGGTCCAGGGGGTGTCTTTCCAGGAGGTGGACGTGAAACACTGGGTGCAGACCTTTAAGTCCTGGAGGGAGCTCAATTTTGTAGGCATGAGATTAGACTTTCTTCAAGACTTTGAACAGGCCGAGGCGCTTGTGATCAAGCTTTGGGGAGGGCTGGTGGATGCAGAGGTGGCATTGATCTAACCATACCTTTGTCCTGGGGGCCCAGTCAGGAGTGTCTTCCCATTTTTGGTCAGCATGTTTCACATAAGCCTAGTTTACAGTGTTGATTTCCTCCTGGAGGAATGCATGAAGGAACTGAAGATCCTGGGTGACCTCATGAGCGGTGTGCAATGGGATGTCCTGGAGTGAGAACGTTAGTCAGGGGTGATATCCTTTGTTGGCAAAGAAAGGGGTCACCCTGGTGGCAGAGTGCAGCATGTTGTTGTAGGTGAATTTGGCTAGAGGGAGATCGGTGTGCCAGTCATCCTGTAGGTAGTTTACATACAACCAGAGATACTGCTTGAGAGACTGGTTGACTCTTTTGGTTTGACCATTGGTTTCAGGGTGGTAGGCAGTAGAGAGACTGGCTTTTACTTCAAGGGCCTTGCATAGGGAAGTCCAGAATTTAGACACAAAGAGTGGGCCCTGGTTGGAGATGATGTTATCCGGGAGTCCATGTTTGGCAAAGATGTGCTTGAGGAATAGCCGGGTGAAGTCTGGGGCAGTGTCCGTGGTGTGGCAGGGTATGAAGATGCCCTGCTTGGTTAGCCTACACACAATGACAAGAATGGCATTGAACCCTTCTGACTCTAGAAGTTTGACAATATGATCCAAGGATATGGAGAACCAGGGGCATTGTCTGATGGGCAGGGGTTTTAGGAGCCCATAGGGTCGATATCAAGGGACTTTAGCCCAAAGGCAGGGTTCACATGATCAAATGTAGTGAGTCACATCCTTCCTTAGTCCTGGCCAAAAGTAAGCCTGGGAGATAAGCTGGAGGGTCTTACATATCCCAGGGTGTCCCCAGAGCTTGTAGTCATGGTGTTGGTGGAGAACATTGTAGCAGAGTTGGGCGTGATCAGGAACATAGATGCAGCTGGTCTGGAGGAGGAGTTTTTTATTGGGAGACAAGGAGAAGGTGGGATTCTGGTTGGTTCTGTTGGGGAGGTTGCAGGGGTCATAGTTGATGAAATACTTGTCCCAGGGGGTGTGGCATATCTGGCTCAGGATTCCTTCATCATTTAAAATTAGTACAGCATTCAAATGTTTGGGAGGAATCACCACACAATGATTGAATGCATTGCATTCTACCTTAAACAATTTCTTGGAGTAGATGTCCAGTCATTGGGTGAAGGCATTGGGTTTAGCTCCGAGTCATCCCAGATGGTACTAGATCATGAAGTTGTACTCCGAGAGGATTTTGGACTACTGGGCCTGCTGTCAGCTGAGTTGCTTGGTCATGGTGAAGTATTGCAGGTTATTGTGATCTGAGTATACCTGAATCCAATGTCGGGCTCCCTCGAGGTAGGCCTGCCATTGTTTGAAGGCCTCAACGATGGTGAGGAGCTTCTTGTCATAGATATTGTAATTGAGCTTGGTGTCAATCATGGACCAGGTGTAGAAGGTGACTGGCTGGGGCTCCCCACCATTGGCTTCCATCTATGAGAGAATTCCGGCAATGGCGTAGTCAGAGGCATCACATTCTAGGATGATTGGGAGGGTGGGGTCATAGTGCCAGAGTATGGGGGTCATGGTGAAGGCCTCCTTGAGTAGATTGAAGATGCTCTGGCACCTACTTTCCCAGTTCCATGCCATGTCCTTGCGTGTGAGCTGGTTGAGGGGTTTCATAATACCAGAGTAGTTATCTATAAACCTCTGGTAGAAATTAGCGAAATCCAAGAAGGACTATACTTCCTTGACATTCTGGGGTTGCGGCCAGTTGACAATGGCCTTGACCTTGTGGGGGTCCATGCGAATGCCTTCCGGAGATACAATGATACCAAGATACTTGACCTCTTCCATGTGGAATGAGCACTTCTTGGGTTTGGCGTGGAGGTTGTGCTCCTGGAGGCATTCCAGGACCTGCCGGACATGCTTCCGGTGATCCTCCTTTGAGTCGGAGTAGATGAGGATGTTGTCCAGGTAGATAATCACGAAGACATTGCTCATGTTGTGGAAAATGTCATTCATGAAGTATTGGAACATGGTGGGGGAGTTAGTCATTCCAAAGGGCATTACAAGGTATTCAAACAGACCATACTGCATGTGGAACACAGTTTTCCACTCATGTCCCAGGGCAATATGGACATTGTTGTAGCTAGAGCAGAGGTTGATTTTTGTGTAAACCTTGGTGCTGTGGAGTCGGTCGACCAGATTGCTGATGAGCGGTAGCAGGTAGCAGTTCTTCTTGGTGATCTTATTGAGTCCCCGGTAGTCGATGCAAAGTCAGATTGAACTGTCCTTCTTCTTGGTGAATAGAACTGAGGCTCCAGCAGTGGAGGTGGAAGGTCAGATAAATCCCTTCCCAAGCATTTCATTGAGGTAGTCTTTGAGGGCCTGGAGCTTGACTTCTGACATATTGTAGACCTTTCCAAAAGGGGGGCTGGCTCCTTCCTTGAGGTTGATTATATGATCATAGGGGCAGTGGGGAGAAATTTCCTTAGCATTGCCTTTGGAGAATACATCAGCAAATTTGTGATACTCCAGGGGAACTACTTCTTGGAGAATCTGTTCTTCAGTTTTCTTTTCCGGAGGGATAGTGTCCCCTCATAGGTGTTCTTCCGGGGGAGAAGGCAAGGTGTGCAGCTGAAACATGGGGGCCCCATCCCTCATGAGACAGGCAAAGGGGGTGGCTCCAATGATCCTAATGTCAAATGTATTTGGGTTGATCAGAGTCGTGGATGCATTGGCTGAAGTGGATACAGTGCATGTCTGGGACTGGTCCAGGTAGTTTGGCCCTTTGTGTCTGTTCCAAGGAATGTTTGGGGGTTGAGCAGGGGCCTTGCGAGTTTGGACGGATGTTGGCAGAATATGGCTGGAGGGCGTGGTGGCTGCTTCAGGGGTGTGGGGCGCCAGGTTGCTTCCCAGGGCCCGAAGGTGCACAGCAGTTGGGGGGTGGTCTTCAGGTCCTGGGAAGGTCATTGTGAGCATTCTCCAATCAATGTTGGGGTTTGTGCTACATAGCCAGGGTAGCCTCAGCACCAGCAGGGTTGATGTGTGGAGTTGCGTGACCAGGAAGTTAGAGGTGAACTCATAGCCATTGTCCAGGGTCACGCATCCTAAGTGAGACCTTAGGATGGGGCCAGAGGAGGAGGGGGTGCCGTCAAGGCATTGCAAGCCAAGGGGTTGGTTGAGGAGTTCGTGGGGAAGGTTGAGGGTGTCACTAATGAAAACTCCAGTAGCTCCACTGTCAATAAGGGCCAATATCAGTCCCGGGATGCTGTCCAGCCTGGCATTGATGACGAAGGATTGGGACAAGTGAGATTGGAGCCCAGGGGTTGGTGGGGGTCCATCCAGGGAGTCCCTCGGGGTCAGTTCTGGAGAGTGCGGAATATTGAAGAGGAGTTGCTGGTCATCGGGCATTGGCTCCCAGGTCAGGCAGAGGGTGAGTTGTCACCAGTTGATGTGGGGGTTGGTGTCCTAGAGCCACAGAAGCCCCAAGACCAGGGGCATGGAGGAGTGCAGTTTGGTAATTAGTATCCAGAGGGTGTAAGTCTGTCTGTTGGCAAAAGTAATGGGCATATGCACAAAGTGAGTAACGTTCCCTGCTGTAGAGGCAGAGCCGCACCGGGATCGGGAGTCATTAAGCAGGTTCCGGGGCAAGGGTAGACCATGTTTTGTCAATGAAATTGTCTATGGTGCCACTGTCAACGAGGGTGTTGAGGGGAGTTCCGGAGGGGGTGAGGCAGGTTTTGAGGAGGAGGGAGTGCAAAGAGTGAGAGGGTAGGTAAGCCGTGAGGGTGTCCTGTGCGAGTATCATGAAACAGAGATGCAAGACCAGGGTAGAGAAGATATTGGGGTCAATTCCATGATTTAGGGCATCTTCCGAGTCTAAATTGCTGGGTCGTTTTCTGAATATTTGTAAGTGGTGTCCTTCCCTTCAAAGGTCCAGGTGGTGCATCCCATAACCTGTCATTGGGGACACTTGTAGATGAAGTGGTCTTTCTCACCACAGAGTATGCAAGCCTCCTCCCTCCTCCATCATTCCTGCACATCCTTCGGAACCTCAATCCAGGGTTGTCCCTTTTTCGGGAGCTGGTTGGCCCGGAGAGCCTCTTCATCCCATTCGTCAGAGAAGTCGGGACCTTTGAAGTCTTCTGGGGGTTCCTCGGAGCTTGGCGGGTCATCCAGGTCATTGGCAGCCACAGCGGCGTTGAGTTGGGCCTGGGGGTAGACGCCGCTGCCGGGGTTAGCATTGGGTGGACTGCGACTCACCGGGGGTCTGCAGCTAGGGAACGCAGGGGGGTCATTGCTTTGGGTTTGGACATTGGGGTTTTCACTGGAGGACCATGGGGTTCCTCCCCTGGGGTTCCAGAGGGCTCGGGAGTTTGAGTACTTGCTGTGATCTTCCCAATATCATTGGTCAATTTGCATGACAAGGGCCTTGTATCTATCATAGAAGGGTTGTTTTGGGGCGAGTTGGAGGATGTTCTTGATATGTTGTGGCAGTGTGCAGCAGAGGGTATACCAGAGGGCACTGTAATTCCAACCTGTCTTGTAAGCTTCCTTTTCAAAACATATGATGAAGGTGATGAAGCATTCTTCAGAGCACATTTGGAGGTTAAAGAGGTTGTCCTCGGCCTCAGCCACAGTGTCGTAGATCCTGAACTTCCCGGAGAACTCATTGATGAAGGTTTGCCAGTGAAAGAGTGCTGGGTTGTTAGGGTCAAACTGAATGAGGGTGGTGTAGTGGTCGAAGGCAATCACCTGGAGATACGAGGTGGTGAAGGCCACCTGGGAGCTGTCAACCTGGAAAGTGAGTGGCTTCACCTGAAACATATTAAGATATTGGGTGAGGAATGTACACCATTTCTGGGGGTCCTGGCTTATGAATGCATCAGGTTTCTGAATGTCCAGACGCTCTTCATGGGCAAGGGTGTCATGAACGTCATTGGGTCTAGTGCCATTGCAGGGAGGGGGGCCGGCATTGTAGTAGTAATAGTAGTGGTTACCCCCTCCTCCCTGTGGAGGGAAGGCACTAAGGGTGGGACTCCACCTGCTGGGAGGGCCTCCTCTGGGCAGCTTACTTGGGAGTCTGCACCTGGGAGGTCCATTATTCCAAGGGGGTTCATTCTGACTGGGGGGAGGCCCAGGTCTGCATACAGGTGATGGCAGAGGGGGCCAGTGTCAGATCAGGTTGAGGAGGGCTGGGTGCTGGGTTGGGTGCTGGGTCGCACGGAGGATATTTGGTCCAGGAGAGTTGCACTTGCACCAGAGGTCATAGGGGGTTCTGTAGGTCGAAGTGAGGTGGTGGGTCATGGCAGAAGCTGGATTCTGAAGGGGCCAGGGCAGACATGGGAGGCTGTGCCAGGACGATCATGGGCGTGGGCACAGGGAGTTCCTTGTTGTTGCCACACATGGGTTCATTGATGTAGCACAGCGTGTCATCCATGCTAGTAATGTCTGCCCAAGGTTTACTGGAGCTTGCTGGGGGCAGGGGTCAGGTGTTGTCCATTTGTGGGAGTGGCTCCAGGGGTCTCTGGGGCTGTCCCCAGGTCTTGAAAGTGCTAGGGACAGAGTTAGGTCAACAAACCTATCATGCAGGCAGTGGGCTGATTGAATAGTCCTCCCACTGGATTGAGGGACCACAGTATGGCTGAGGCATTTTGTTGTTCTTCCTATTGTCATTGCCCCAGAGTAGGGGCAGTGGGGGCTGCCGGGGCCAGTTCTGGGGGTTCCTGTTAGATGTGAATTGAGCAACCTGGATCTGTGGGGTCATTGAGGGGTCAGAGAGAGGGGGACATGTGGACTTTGTCGAGTAGTTGATGCAACTCTTTGCAGAGGATTGTATTGTGTCAATACATTACTATAGTCTGCTCTGAGAGTTTTTCTCATGTGAGGCAATCCCCGAATTTGACCAAGCAATGGGCTCATTCTTCCAGAGTGCCTACAAAGTCGTCATGTCCAAAATTTGTGAGTAGCGCCCTTGCCCACCTCACAAAATCCTCTGGCAAGATCCAGAGTGAGCATAGTACTTTGTCCCATTGCTGTTTGTACTCCTTGAGGTGTCATCGTCCTACAGGCAAGGAAGGAGTCCTAGTGGGTAGGGCAGCGGTTGGGTAATGTCGAGGGAGGTAGTTGTGGTTGGGAGGTCTCCGAGGTTGGGGAGCAGGGTGCTGGTAGCCATAATAAGGGGTGGGTGCAAAGGGGCCCTTGCTGGGGGGTACCAAGTGAGGTCCACTGGAAACTGGTGGAGTCTCTGGCAGGCCCCTGGAGAAGCTCCAGTACGAAGAGACCTCCACCAGTTGTGCTATAGCTAGGTTGGGTGGGGGGGCCCGGCTGACTGAGGGCCCCAGTGGCAGTGGAGATATTGTGGTTCATATGGGAGGGGTGGGTAGGCAGGGTGGGGAGTCTGTGCAGAGTAATGATCCAGGACCGGATGCCCATAAGGTCAGTCTGGTAGCTTGTGAAGTAGTAGGTGTGAGTATATGTAGCCATCAAGAATGGTGTAAAGAGGAGTCTTGATATTATGTCAGGTTCTGCTGAGTCGGGGGCTTTCTGGGAAAGCAACACCCTTACAAGGTGGACTTGATCTACAGATACTTGGGTGTCTGGAGCTCCGAGGCTTGAGCTCCAGGATTCAAGATATGGACAGGGGGTTGATCCTGGGGAAACAGACTTAATCCGGGGTTTTGGGTGTTTTGTGGAGGCTGGGAGTTGGCAGGAGTTGAGTTGGAACTGGAGGTTCTAAGATAAGACCTGGTTAGCAAATTATAAGTCACAAAGTGCATACCAAACTTAGAGCACATGATTATTCAGGCATGCCAGTCAAAGCGTGCCAATCAGCACATACCAGTAAAGCAAAAGGGCACACAACAATTTAGGTAATATCAAGACTAACTAATACAGTGGTGAACTACGCTATAAGTACTACATGGTTGAGTCTTGGGGTTATGGAGTGCATGATGGCCGGAAGTGGGTAGCATGATCTGGCGGGTAATGGCAGTCAATCCTGGGGTCCGTGATGCAGAGTTCCTGGGAGTTGGCTAATGGCGGTTGTGATGAGAGTTGGAGGTGGCATCAGTAGTTGCAGGGGCAGGGCATGTTGTGGAATTAACGAAAGAGGGTCCTGGGTGGGGCTCCAGGGTTGTCCCGGGGGACTCCAGAAGGGGTCATGACAAGCACAGTGTATGATGTGCCCATAAAGATACTTGGCAGTCTGGTTGAAGAAAATGCCTGTCCAAAGTTTGAGAAAAGCATTAACAATGGGTTTCAAATAAGGATTCAAACCATCCACTTCCACAGGGGGTTCATGCAGGCTAGGAATTAGCTGCATAAACAAATTTTCTGGTTTGTGCCATTTCTCAATCAGCAAATTTAGGCATGCAAAAGAGATCATGCCCATAGATATCTTCTTTCTGGCTTGCTTATTGCCTAGGGGATTGAAAAAGTCAACACCCAGTGAGAATAGATAATGCCCAGTACTGTCACTGCCACATGCACTAAAATGAGTTTTACCATCAGGACTATTCAAGTCCTGGATGGCAGAACCTTGGAAGATATTGGTTATCTTCCCATCCAGCAGAACAACCATCTTTTTTCAAGCCTTATCTATCTTGTGTTTATATTCCTCACATGAAAGCAATTCTACAAGCCAGTTGTGAAAGTCAAAGATGACATAAGGGTGCATGGGGACAAAGATTACAAATTTCCACTCTCCAATTGACTTTAGCTAAACAAGTACTTCTTTACATTTGTGGCCATGGTGCTTTGCATTGCAGCACTGCAAGTATATAGAAATACTGTCATGAATGTTCTCTTCCTCAACCTTGATGTACTTTCTACCCTTGCTGCCCTTTGGGAGCACATGGTATATTGTGTAACATGCTAGGCAGTGTCAAGGGACTCCTCATTTCCTTCCTTCCCTTCTTCTTTCACTTCTTATTCCTTCACTCTCCTTCCATTCATTTCTTACTTCTTCTATTTTCTCTTATGGTGTTGTTTCCATTCTCTCAACACTATCTATTAACACTATTTTCAACCTTTGATGTGCTCTAGTTCTTTAGCTATCATCCAGACAAGTGTGGACCCTCCAGCACCGCTTCCAGGCTGCTTACATAAGCCGGAGTTTGCCTTTCTGACTTCTAAAGTCCGGAGTTTTCCTGCCTTGTTTGCACTGTTGTTTGGTTAGTCAATTTTCGAGTTTTTAAGGTTTTGTTGTACTGTACAGTTGTTTCCCACGCCTTTTTAAGGTTTTGTTGTACTGTACAGTTGTTTCCCACGCTTCAGAAGCCCCAGAAGCATCCAACCTGGCATAGGGAATCCCCAGACTTGTTCTCTTTGGATTTCCCTCTGCCAGCTGTGTGACTGAGCCATAGCCTCCAGAGGTCGCCCTTACAGGCAGATTGCATAAACCTTCAACTTCCTTTTTAACTTCAAGAATTTCATTGCTAAACAAATGTCATAAGGGAATTTACTGGATAACAAGAATAAAAATGCCTGCAATGTGGCAGAGACCTTTTCAACAACTAAGTTTAGAATTTTTTTGCACATTTCAAAGAGCCAGTAGGTACCCCAACAAGGGAGTCAGAGGACAATGTGGCAGATGGCAATCATGAGAATCATGGCCTGCAGAAAAGGAGCTACTCTTAGAAAGCCAGAAAGAAAGTGCAAGGCTACATACAATGGTTATCAGTGGACAATATCACATAATGTACTTCAATAAACCCACTACTATCAAATGTGCTCCCAGTGGCTGCTCAGGGTTTTGTAATATGCTTCTGCAGTGCATCCTGCCATGACTGGGTAGTAACTTCAAGAAGTGAGAAGACATCATTATATACCACCATAACTGCTTGGTGGCTTTCTACCACAGCTGGAATCTTTGATGCTGCCAGATTAATGAGTTTGATTCTTTTTTCAACCACTGCCTGCCTGATGTAGCTGAGCACTATCATCTTGTCAGACAAAGCTTTATTATCTAGTTGAGCAGACACAACTTCTATCATTAATAGCTCTGCTTGCAAGGAGCCTAAGGCATTCTCGATGTCTTTCAAGAGGAATGTAAGTTTCCTTGTCCTGGAAAACCAAGTATCTGCTCTAGGAGAAGGCAGCTCTACCACAGATGGATGTAAAGTGAGGCTGCCAATTGGAAGATTATCTATTGCATTAGCCAGTTCAGCATTATGGGCCACCAAAGCCACTTCTTGAGAGGCATTAACCATGGCAATGACCTATATGGTCCAGTCCATATCATTGTGCTTCTTCTATGTGCAATAAGGGACCAGACACCCTCTTTCAGTCCCTGAAATTGTTTCATCCTTGCACCTGGCATAAGTACACTGGCAAACTTGAAGCAAAGCAGAATGGGGAGAGCCTCAAGGATGACACAAAAAGATAAATAACCAATAATTGCAGGTAGTCCTCCATGTGATATAAAACCAGCTCATTGTTCTATTTAGCTGGAGTTCACATTGATATCAAGATCACCAAGTTGATTGAGACCCTTGCAGTCAAGGAAACTTCAATAATCACAGAGAAGGTGATTTAACATTTCAACACTTTATTATGTGATTTAAGGAAATGCATAACAAATTCTTAAAATTAAGGGCACAAGACAATCATGAGATACTGAGGCAGTTTATTCTGCATATCAGACAAATTCTGCAGCAAGATCTCCAAAGTTACCAGGCTGCCTCATTTAGTTCCACATTCCTGCTTAACTTCTCAATAATCTCTGCATCTTGGTCAATTAATACATCTTCCAAACAAAGTGCAAGCATACTCTAAATGAACTCCAGATGAAAGATGAGCACACATGCTAAGGAGCAATATGTCCAGGCACTCTGCCATTGCCTTTGTTACTAGGGATACTCCATGGAACACAAAGCATGCTATAGACACTGCCACACATCAAGGAACCACCATATCCACATGTCAGAGTACTTCTGGGTCCAAGACCACTCAAGCCATTAGAAGTTATTAAAGGAGATGGTTGTAAGTGTTCCATGTGCAAGGCAGTAGGAAGCTCTTTAGCTCTGGAACTTATTAATTGCTGAGAATAACATGGATCAAGGGTGATAAATTTGTCTCACAATCCAGCACTAGGGTTTATCTGCATATGAGGCAGAATTGTAATTAAATGTTTTCCCATAAGTTGAGCAACAGAAATTTGTGCTTTTGCTCTTTAAAGCTGTGGCACAGACCTTCTAGAAGTAGATATAAGAGTGGTGGATGATACAATGTGAGAGTCAAGAGATGAGGAAGGTGCTGCAATTTGGGTGGTTCTGCAAGTGAGGAGGAGATCAGTTTCATCAACATTAATGTTATCCAGCTCTTCCTAGTAGGGGAAGCTCTTGCCCTCATCTCATTCAGGTATCCCCAAATCATTATGTTTATCTTCAGCTTCTTGATCATGAGCCTAGAGCTGATTAGAATGGGTTAAGAGAGACATAATAATCTTACTTCTTGTTAGCCTTGAAGTAACACTAATACTAACTTAGATGCTAGTACTGACTGAGCCAGTACTGCATTTAGCAAGTCCAGCTTAGCAGTAAGAATGATCTTCTCAGCTTCAACAACTTCCAGTCAAGTTCTAGCATTGATCAATTTGGAATCCATCAACTCTACTTTAACTTTGTACTTGGTAGTCAAGATATGGGCTGCAGATAGAATGTCCTCTACAGACACCTTATCCTGCTGCACCCTATGCAATTCCTTCTTGGAGTGAGCTATTGTGCTTGAAAGGAAAGAACAAATACCAATGTTCTTTAATTCTCAAACCTCATTTTCCCTTTCTTAAAGTGTCTGTCAAATACAACAAGTGTAAGCAAAGGGCAGATGATAACAGAATGAGGTCAAACTCACTGCTAACAATGACAAGGCAGTTGAGGAGGTTATTTGCATAGCTGACAACTCATTGGATAACTGGTGAATGATATTGTCCTTGGATGAGAGATCCATTGAAGCTTGCTGTTTGAAAGCATCCTTGCAAAGTTAAATATTGTAGAGATCCTTTTTGACTTGTAACAACTCAGAAGTGAAGTCTTGAATGATACTATCCTTTGCCTTAGAAGCCTGATTGGTGGCTGCCTAGAAAGCTGATTCAATAGGTATAATTAAAAATAATTGAAAGGGGCCATACCTCCACTTGTTCTAATTTATACCTAATATATGCTGATGATGCAGCTTCAGCATCAAGTTTGTTGGAAAGTTCGACTCATAATGCTTGGACTTCATCCAGTTTCAATTTATTTTCTTGCAGCTCTATGTCTTTCTTCATAGTCATTTTAAGCAGGTTTTTGTTGGCTGCCTAAAATGCAAAGCTACAATGAGAAGGGATATATTATAGAGCAAGTACAGAGATATATACCTTTAAATTGAGTCTCATAGTTTCAAGTTCGGCATTGAAACCAGCCACAAGGGCATTCTTTTCACTGTCAGTTGCTTCCAGTACTTCTTGCAACTCTGAATTGGTGACCTTAAAGTTAGCTTCAAGCTTTGATGAGGATGCAGCTTCAAGTTTGAGCTTGGTGGAAAGTTCAATCTGACTTGATTCAGTTGCATCTAATTTCAACTTATTTTCTTCTAGTTCCACATCTTTCACTTCAATTATTCTAAGTAAGCTCTCATGGACTATTTGAAGTGCAAAGCTACAATGAGAAGGGATTATAACATAGAGTTAGTACAAAATGATTGATCTTCATAGATGTGAGTTCAGCTTTGAGATTAGACACAAGAGCATTTGTTATGTTTAGCTAGTCTTTGAGCTTCATATTAAGGGCATCTTTTTTATAGCTCATGGTATCCAGTTTGGATTTCATGCTTTGCAATTTGTTTCTTGCCCCCTTGAGCTGCACTTTGAAATCAGCCTTAAGAACATTCTTTTGAAAGATCTCCTTAGCTGCTATTTCATTTGCATACTTTCAAGCAACAGCAAAAAAAAAGCTACAATGAGAAGGGATAGATCATAGAGCAAGTACCAATATATACCTTTAAATGGACTTTCATAGATGCAAGTTTGGTGATGAAACTAGTCACAAGAGCATTTTTTTTTTGCCATCAATCACTTTTAGTGCTTCTTGCAACTCTGAATTGGTGACCTTAAAGTTAGCTTCAAGCTCTGATAAAGACACAGCTTCAAGTTCAAGCTTGGCAGAAAGTTTGACCTAACTTGATTCAGTTGTGTCTAATTTCAAATTATTTTCTTCTAGTTCCATGTCTTTCACTTCAATGATTCTAAGCAAGCTCTCATGGACTGTCTGAAGTGCAATGCTACAATGAGAAGGGGTTATATCATAGAGTCAGTACAGAATGATTGACCTTTATAGATGTGAGTTTGGCTTTGAGATCAGCCATGAAAGCATTTGTTATATTTAGCTGGTCTTCAAGCTTCACATTGAGGGCATCTTTTTCACAGCTCATGGTGTCCAGTTTGGATTCCATGCTTTGCAATTCATTTCTTGCTTCCTTGAGCTCAGCTTCAAGATTGGCCTTGAGTGTTTAAAGCAGTGGTGAGAAGAGAACATTGTGATGATTGTAGAATACCATACTTGGAGAGCAACCTTCTCATCATTTAATGCAGTCTGCTCACAATTGGAGAGCATCCCTATTATAAGAAATCACTTTGATGTTATAGTCTCTCTTTGCAATCTCTTCAAGTGCTTTGTTGAGTGCCTCAGTTATTCCTTCTTTTTGGTTTTGAATAGCAATAGTAAGAGAAAATTGCAAAGAAAGATTGTAAGATGTACCTTCAAGAAGTCATTGAAAGATTGTAAATAATCATGAGCAAGCTTCAGCTCAAAAATGATATTGTTCTTTATTAAGACTTCATCATTAGTAATAACAATCTGATAGTTGAGGTTGCATAGGATGGCTAAAGATGTCTCTCACTTCGGGAAATCCTTGGGGTTTCTTGAGAAAAACCTGTTAGAAACATGTTATGTAATTTCTAAATTGTTTTTCTCAAGTATTACATAAAATCTATTTCGAAAAACAGAAAAAAAAAAGTTAAAGTTTCTCAATGATTTCCCTTGAGATAAAGGAAAAATTTTTCTTTCGATTATTCCTGAGATACAGATAATTAAAATTAATCGTGTTTCTAGTGTTTTTCTCAAGAAGAAAATGATGTTTACATTATTTAGTTTCTTTGTGAACACTTGTTGTATTTCTTTCAAGTGTTTTCAAGGGAAAATTCTTTGTTTCTCTCACAAAAAATGTATTAGAAAAACCTTAAATATTCCTCGGGAAACATAGATTAGATAATCTTTGAGTATTTCTGTAGAAACACAGATTAGAAACACCTATCGCATCAACAAGCACGTCGCCTATCGTATGATACACAACACGCTCGTCAACACTGCTCATCGGATTCTTTGATGATCATACGATGTGACGCACTCATTAAAATTTACATTTAAATCAAAAAAAGAACAAGTAAAACGATGTAATGGAATACAAGAAATGAGATTGTACATTGTAAGGCATTCAGTCAGAAAAAAATAAACGGCGAATGAAAGTAAATACAATTGCTAGCGGGAAGACAATGATAAAGGGAATCACAACATAGGGATGCAAAGAAATGACGATAGACAAAATGGCAATGCATCCAGAGAAAAAGGCCAAGGTCATAGACATAGCTATGAACAAGATGACGATTTTTGAGACTTCAGAGACCTAATTGAGTAAGGAACTCAATAACAGGGCTTCTGAAATGAGAGTGTGAAACTCACATCAAAGGTATACGTTACGATGTAGACAAAGGCCAAAATCGCCAAAATAACCATTGAAACAAGGCATAACCAGACTGTATACATGGCAAACCCGTTGGGAACAAAATTGTCCTGAGGTATTGCCAGGGCACCTATGATCGGGCTACGAAACATTGTGTAAACATTGGCAATAGATTATTCAAAGATAGAACCAATGCTCCCAATGAGAATGCCTATGACATCGTGAGAAGAACAGGACTAAGACAAATTACAAGAAACTCCACATACCATAAGCAAGATTTGGAAGGAATAAGGCCACAGGTCATTCATCATTGTAGGGCGTGCCTCGGCAGGAAAGACTTTGGATAGGACAGAGCCTATGGACATGTAAGACATAAGGTGATGGTGGCAGTCAAGTGAAGAGAGAGAAATGGGGGATGTTCTCGCGAGGCTGAGCTTATAAGAGAAAAATCCAGGTATATTCTCGCGCTGCTAAGTTGTCGGCCCATTGCCCTGCTCCTCCCTCAGGACCCCCCAGAGAGTGTCCAAATGCCCTCTCTCAGTGTCAATGCACCAGAACGAAGCATTGTTTGTTTGCGCTTCGTTCAGCGTCGATCGTGCTTGGGACTGCCCTTTACCTACTCCTTCCTCCTCCCCTCCTT
>QLON01000061.1:0-15024 GCA_003313675.1 Termitomyces heimii | reverse complement strand
GCATAACATTTCATTGAACCGCCACTCATCACACGTGGACAACGGTCCCATTGTATATAAAGACGGACGCATCGTGCACACGTCCCCAATCGCTTCATACGGACTGAAGAGTAATATTACATTGTTCTTTGGTCTATATACTGCATATGGGCTTTTGTCATGTTACACACGTGACCTCCACAATAACATACGAAACGTACTTAGAATATCTCCTTTAGTTTGTTTCATTCCGTTCTAGGTACGTTACAGCCATGCGGTACATTACTTTTACAAATGCAATTCCATTCTAGACCCTCTCGTCGTGCTGCCTTGCGAAACACTGACAAGAGCCTAACACTTGAAACAAACTAAAATTTTTTTTTCACGCCCTCGATGTCGACTTCGGAGAAAGCAGACGAGGCTACAGCGCTCCCAGAGGAACGTATTGCGAAGGTGGTGTTCGACGCCCTGCAGACGGAGCTGGCAGCACAGTTGCGGATGGTGCAGGGTGGGCTGGAGGCTTTAGCGGATCGCATGATGCACTTGGAACAGGTGGAATGCGGGCCTGGACCAAGGCCTAACATCAACCCCCCCGGGACATATGACAGTGTGTCGAGGCCATTGGCGGATCAGTTCATCAGCCAGGTGGAAGCTGCGGCAGAGTTCGAGGTGTTCCGGAGCAAGCGCCAGGAGATCTTGTGGGCACAATCGTACCTGACCAGTGCAGCCCTCGCTTGGTCTTGCATCATTACAACAGGACTGGACGACCCGGAGGCGAACCCGCAGAGGTTCCATTGGGAGGCGTGGCTGTTGGATTTCAAGGCTGTGTTTGGTTTGAGGGACCTGGCACAGGATGCGCTGAACAGGCTCGGGGTGCTGCAACAGGGCTCGAGGTCGATCACAGAGTATTGTACTGCATTCTTTGAGCTCAAGGGGAAGCTGGGCCCAGCTGATGCTAATAGCAAGTACATCAAGGATCGCTTTTGGAAGGGGCTGAATGTGATGGCCATGGAGGTGCTCATGAACATGGACTTTACGACCGCGGAGGAGGCCCAGGACATCCTGCTCCGCTGAGAGACCAGGCTGGCAGACATGGTTGCATGGAGGAAGGGTCAGTGGCACAGTGCCTCAAAGGCATCTGGCCTGGCCCCGGTGGTGCAAACGGCGGCGCTTACCCTGGCAGCAGCTTGGGTCTCCAACCCCCCAGCATTGAAGGACCCTGATGCTATGGATGTCGATCGAGTGCAAAGGGGCATGACAAGGAAGTGCTTCAAGTGTGGGAAGACTGGGCACTTGATTGCAGAGTGCCCAGCGTGGATGGTGTCGTTGAAGGCAGTGGTGCGTGAAGTGATTGATGCGGACAAGGCCGAGGGGGGGAAGGAGGAGCAGCAGCCGGCGGCGGGTTTTGTGTAGGGTTGCCTTGTGCTGTTGCGACGAGTGCAACTGGCCGGTCTCATGTATCCATGCCTGATAATATGACTGTGTTGCATGAACCACATGAAGCGAATTTTAGAAGACCCCGGCTCTGTAGCTGATGTGCAGCGGTTATACATGCGCACTCACCTCGATCCCCATACTCAGCTCTGGAACTCCCTGTTACGCTACGCACTCAACTGCCTGGGGAGGCCGCTCTGCTCATTATCGACACGAGAGCCATGGTTGACTCTGGCACAAGCTGCTGTTTTGTGCACCCTCGCTTTGTGGCAGAGCAGGGCCTGCGAGCAATATGCAAGGGCCGCCCCATGCATCTGCACACAATAGACAACTCCGAGATCCATTCCAGCCTTATTACAGACAAGGTGCACCTGCGAGTGGTGCTGGGTGACCACAAGGAGACGTTGGTGTTTGACGTTGCGGACATAGGCGACGACAACCTCATCCTTGGGGTCAACTGGTTGAGGTTGCACAACCCATCCATTGACTGGAAGAGGTTGATGGTGCTTTTCGAGTCATCCTACTGCTGGGACAGGTGTTTGGCGGGGTTGTCAATGGGTGGCAGATGTAGAGCATTTGCGCGGAAGGTGGGCATGGTGGAGAGGTTCCACAAGCTGAAGCTGGCTTGGACAAGGAAAACAAGGTTTTGGTGGGCACAGTGGACGGAGGCTGTATGGGTGGCGAAGGCCTGCATCAATGACGCAATCAAAGCTGCCGAGGAGACTAGCATCAATAGTAGTGGTGCGTTTCTAGAGCAGCGGTGGGATATGCAGTCACATCTCGGGGTGACAGGACCCCAGCTACTGGAGGAGGAGGGGAGGGTGGCAGCTACAGGTAGCGTTTTGCAGGCGCTGGCAGAGAAGGATGTGAGGAGAGGGGGTGGGGGTGAGAAGACGGTGGAGGAGATGGTCCCAGAGGTGTACCATGAGTTCTTGGACGTTTTCAACAAGGCACGCTCGGAGCGCTTGCCACAGCACCGACCACACGACCTGGTGATTGACTTGGTGGATGGCGCGGACGTTCCACCCCCAGGTAAGCTTTATCAGTTGGCACCTGCAGAACTCTGGGCACTCCGCGAGTTCATCAATGAGAATTTGTGGAAGGGGTATATTCACCCCTCCAGTGCTCCGTGCGGTGCGCCAGTCTTCTTTGTCAAGAAGAAGGATGGGTCCCTGCGCCTCGTGGTTGACTTTTGTGTGCTGAATGTGGTTACCCGACCCAATGCCTACCCCATCCCACTGACAAACGAGCTACTCGACCAGTTGAAGGCAGCTAAGGTTTTTACAATGCTGAACATGCGCTGGGGTTACTACAATGTGCGTATTTGTGATGGTGACAAGTGGAAGACCTCTTTTTGCACACGGTATGGGCAGTTCGAGTTCCTGGTAATGCAGTTTGGGTTGTGAAACACCCCAGCGGCCTTTCAGCATATGGTCAATGAGCTGTTTCATGATCTGGTCAATGTGTATGTGGTGTTGTATCTTGACAACATTATTATCTTCTCCAAGGATCCGGCCCAGCATGGCACTCATGTTCGGGAGGTGTTGCACCACTTGCATGAGGCAGATCTGTTCCTGAAACCTGAAAAGTGCAAGTTCCACACTGCGGAAGTCAACTATCTCAGAATGAAGATCACACCCGGGCGGGTAGGCATGGACCCAGTCAAGGTCACAGGTGTCACTGAGTGGCCCACACCTCGTAACATGCGGCAGGTGAATCAGTTCCTGGGTTTTTGCAACTTTTACTGCTGGTTTGTGGAGGATTATGCAGCGATTGTGCAGCCATTGGAGTGGTTGAAAGGCAAGGAGGTGGTTTGGCGTTGGGGGGTGGCAGAGCAGATGGCGTTTGATGGACTGAAGGCCGCATTCATGGCAGCACCCGTGTTAGTGATGCCGAACATGGAGGTGGCATTTCGCATGGAGACAGATGCATCAGACTTTGCAATGGGGGCGGTTCTGTCTCAGCAGGCGGAAGCCAGCAAATGGCAACTAGTGGCCTTCTTTTCAAAGGCCTTACAACCTGTGGAGCAGAACTATGATGTGCATGATAAGGAGCTCCTGTCGGTGGTGTGTGCTTTTGAGGTGTGGCGACCATACTTGGAGGGAAACTCCTTTCCGGTGGAGGTTTTCTTGGATCACTGCAACCTGGAGTATTTCATGACCTTCTGGGATCTCAGCTGACACCAGGCACACTGGAGCCTTTTCCTCAACTGATTCGTGTTCTGAATCCAGCACCGCCTGGGGCACCTGAGTGTGGGGCTGGATGGCCTCTTGTGAAGGCCAAATCATGAGGTTCCCCAGGGTGCATGCGACAATGCGGGTCAGACGCTGCTGAGTGAGGGATGGGTAGTAAAGAGAGCAGTGGTGGTGGGGCTGGATAGGTGTGATGAGTCAGAGGTGATGAGGAGGGTGGCAGCAGCGCAGGTGATAGTGGCGGACAGCGACATCTTGGAGCATATTCAAGTGGCAGCCCATGAGGATCCAAAGCTCACCCCATTGTGGCACCTTGACACGGTGCCAGCGCTGGTGTGGTCTAGGCTGAAGGAGTTCTCAGTTGATGGAGGCCTGGTGTAGTTTTGCAGCTTGGTCTATGTTCCGGATGACAACGAGGTGAAATGGTTGATCCTGCAACTGTATCATGACTCAATTCCTGCGGGGCACCCGGGCCAGGCTAACACACTGGTGCTGATCGCGCGGAACTACTACTGGCCACGGATGTCTGAGTTTGTGTGACGGTATGTCGAGGGGTGCGAGATGTGTCAGAGGATCAAGCCAAGGCACCAGAGGCTGCATGGACCACTCCAGCCGCTGGAAGTGCTGGATGGTCTGTGGCAGCATATTTCCATGGACTATATTGGTCCATTGCCCATGTCAAGGGGTTACAATGTGATACAGGTTGTCTGCGACAAGGCAATCAAGCATGCGCACTTCCTGGGTGCTCATTCAATGGATGATGTGGCAGCAATGTGTGACGTGTTTATGGGGAGGGTCTGGTGCTTGCATGGTATGCCAAAGAAGGTGGTGTTGGATCATGGCCCTCAGTTTGTGGCGCGGTATGTGAAGAGGATGTGGGAGAGGCTGGGGATCAAGCAGGCACTGTCATCAGCATATCATCCACAAACTGATGGCCAGACAGAGCCGGCAAATCAGGAACTGGAGGTTTACCTGTGAGCCTTCATGGATTACTATCAAGACAACTGGGCAGACTGGTTGCCCTTCACAGAGTTTGCCTTTAACAACCATGTCAACAGTGTGACAGAGATGTCTCCTTTCTATGCAGAGTATGCCTACAACCCAATGTTTTCAATCGACCCAGTCAACTCACAGTCAGTGCTGAAGGCTGACAAGCACTTGGACTGCATCAGAGAGGTACAGAAGTCACTGAAGGGGTTGTTGACATTGGCGGCGGAGAGAATGAAGAGGTTTTACGACGCGTGGGTGGATGAAGTGCCAGATTACATCATGGGGGACTGGGTTTACCTGGAGCGCGCGGATCTGCGGTCAGATAGGCCCAGCTACAAGCTGGACTACTGATGTTTCAGACCTTTCAAAATTTCACAGAAGGTATCTGCAACAGCGTATTGGTTGGACCTACCTGATGGCTGGGTGATTCATGACGTCTTTCACATCTTGTGCCTAATTCCAGCTCGCCAGGACACCATTTTAGGGAGATGGCAGGAACTTCCGGCCCCAGTGCAACTGGAAACTAGCAATGAGGTTGAGATTGAGCACATCTTGAGGGAGCGGAAGACTAGGGGTGGGGTGTCAGAGTTTCTGGTCCATTGGAAAGGGTACAATGAGAGTGAGGACGAGTGGCTGAAGGAGTACAACATGCCATATGCATTGGAGGCGATACAAGAATTCAGGGAGAATGAGCGGACACATGGGAAGCATCGATGTGGCAGGAAACAGGGCAGTTGATTGGTGCCACACTTTAGGCGCCCAGAGCGGGTTCTTTTTTTCTCATGCCTGTCCCTTAGGAAGGGGAGGCAGGTGTCATGTTACACACGTGACCTCCACAATAACATACGAAACGTACTTAGAATATCTCCTTTAGTTTGTTTCATTCCATTCTAGGTATGTTACAGCTATGTGGTACATTACTTTTACAAATGCAATTCCATTCTAGACCCTCTCGTTGTGCCGCCTTGCAAAACACTGACAAGAGCCTAACAGCTTTTGTCTACCACCTCTATAGAAAAGTATCAACCATTAGAGACTGGATTCAAGCCTATCTCTAGTCAACCCTCTTTGATACCATCATGACTCACCCTGATATCAACATCAAGCCTCGCCCTATGCCAATTGGGAATTAATTGAATGCCTGATGGATTGTGGGTGCCTGCGCACCCAACATAAAGTAAACCTGACTATTGCCCCTATTAGGAGCTAATGCACCACCATCTGGGTCACTCAGGTTTACTTTACATTGGGAAACACATCAATGTTTCCCAACAGTGGCTGCATGGGCATGAACCATCACAATGATAACACCTTCAACCTCAATCAAATCTCCCCTCCATCATCACATATACACAAGCACACTGCCATCATTACTCATTACCACCACATTATCACAACATGTATATCTCAATGGAAACATATATAAATTCTATTGTGTTTGGTATTGTTGGAACTTTTCTGATTAACTCACATTTATTGGCAGAGGTCTAGAAGAACTCTGAAATGAGCTGAGAGAGAGAGATCTTGATAGTTTATAAAACTAGAGCTCTGGAGTCAGTGGAGGAACATCTTTGAGCTATGTCAATTTCTTGCAAGCCTCTTGAAATTTACAATGAGTACACAATAACAAGAAAATTGTCTGGAATAACTGAAAAATATCATGTATCACTAAGAACAAAAGGGATAAATAGAGGAGGATTTTGTAAGAAAGGCAAAGAACTGATTGCTTGCACTTAGAATTCCCAGAAAGTGGATATCCTATCCAAAGAAATAGTTTGCTTCAGGTTATTAGTCTTATACACTATTTGAGCCTGTATTTGGTGTATGCAAGGTTGCATTAAGTTAAAATCAGTAAATTTTATTACAACTTGTATATTGCATAAAAGTGTTAGTAGAGTGTAATTTATCCCCAGAACTATAGTGAAATCAAGCTCATGTGTGATTGACTCTATTCAGACTAATCCACATAACTTACTTTTGCATCATTGCAGCAAAACACATGACACTGGTCTCTAAAGCAAAAGCAATGTGTTGCACAAATTGCTTGCTCAAACATTTATGCAAGAGACCATACTAAGTAATTATGTATACAAAATATAGAGAGATTGGCCAGAAAGTCTATCAGCAAAGATCAAAATACACAACAAGCATTAAAAGCAAGAACATGTGAGGCAACAGTCTAAAGTTTATCATGCTCAACCAAAATCCTTTGTTTCAGTCACCAGAAAGTTGTAGTATGTTAATCTACTCAGCTCAAATAACTTCCATTTCACTAAAAAATAGCTACACTGTAAAAGTTGATAATCCCTCTGATTAAGGCATTGAATGCTAAAAATACACTGATTTTATAGTAATTAATGAAACAAGGATAATGGTGGACTGAAACAGATTATAGAAAAAAATACTAGCTGCAAATTTTTTACACTGATCAATCAATCAATCAGGTTGTTTTTTATTTACTTTAGTGAAGTTAATAGCTTACATATTACCTGTAAGGTGGCCTCTAGAGGCTGTGGCTCAGTTATACAGCTGGCAGAGGGAGATATAAAGTATATTAGTAGATGTATAATAGGTACAAGTAGTAAGGTGCTAATCTGGCACAGAGAGAGCTACTCTGTAAGAGTGACCTTTGAAAGCTGTGGCTCAGTTATGTAGCTGGCAGAGGGAGATCCAAAGTTATATTAATGAAGGTAATATAGATACAAATAATAAGTGCTAACTTAGTAAAGGGAAATCCAAAGAGAACAAGGCTAAGGAGCCACTTTGCCTGTAATATCACACTATGATGTCATGATGTAACTAATGTGACTAATGTCACAAGTTACATAGTCACCAGGTCATGGGGCTATGTGAGTTGGATCACTTTCTCAGAGTCTGGCAAAGGCTCCAAACCAATAAGGAAGTTTGTTCCCACAGTCCAGCTAGTGAGGAGTTTGACAAATGCAGCAGAAAGTAAATGAATGAGGGTGAAAAGGCATGGAAATTGAAAAAAAAACATGAGGTAAGGACCTTCTAAAAGGATGGTTCTCTAATATTAAGGAGCTATTCTGCTAGTTAAGATAAAATGGTCTAAGATGAGGTTTGTCAAGTTCTGCTGAACCAGGGGCTTATTCTATTAAACAGTAACCTACTAGTTGGATTTCACAGAAAGGAGACATATACTACAGAACTAAAAAGAAGTTGTGCAAGAGGTCTAGCACAAGAAAAAGAACTAGAAGAAAAAGTAGAACTAGCAATGGAGTAAGTAAAAATAGAACAAAGAGTAGATGAAATGAAAATTAGAGATATTTGGAGAGAGTTAAAGCTGAGTCAAGTTAAGGGAAAGAAAATAAAAATGAGAGCTTTGGAAAAACTTAAGAAAGAAAGAAAGAGATAAGAGGAAGCAGAGATGGAAGTGATGAGAGAGTGTGTAGAGAAAAAAAAAAGAGAGAAAGAGAAAATTAGAGAAAAATCAATTGATTTGAAAATAGAAAGCAAAATAATAGAGGCTAGAGCTAAAGAGACAAGATACAAGAAAAACAGACTAAAACTAGATCTATACTGGGTGCAATATCAAGACTACTGTATTAACTACTGGAGGCCCTCCTTATGTACTGATGAAGTGTCTTAAGCAGCAAAAATGTTTATATTTGTGTGCTAGAGATGATTGAGCAATGGTAAGATCAAGTAGTAAGATATTTATGCAGAAGTCAGATTTTGTAAAGTAATTGTTTGGAGTGGCTCATACAAGGTATTAAAAGTGATCTTCTTGTAGCAGAGTGTGGAAAACTGAGATTATCTTAGAAGTGTCAGACTTGTGGTCTATCTGGAAATGCTTAGTAATTTCAGTAATTTAAATTAGTAATGTCAAATATTAGAAGATAAAAAAGTGGAGGTTAAGGTGGTCCTATTCTGAATTGGTTGTGACATGATCATGCTGGTATCATATGGTGTGACTGATGTGACTAATATTTTAGGCATAGTCACAATCACATCACAATTATATAGTTACTATATCATTTATTTATTGGGGTCTGGCTAATAAGAAAATTGAGCCTGATAACTGATAAGGAAATCAATTCCCATAACCCAACCAATTAGAAAGTTAGTTTCCATAGTCTTTCTAGTGAAGACTTTGATAAAGGCCACAAGAAAGTGGATGAATTGATGTGAAATAGTGTGAGATTTAGAGGTAAACATGGGCTTAAGAATTTATAAAAGGTAGTTTCTTAATAAAAGTAGCTCTAGATAAGTGAAGAGCCAAATAGCAAAAAAGACCAACTACAGAGAGATTTACAATTGATGATCACCTCAAATTCAGGTAATAATGGAAAAGCAAGTTATTTGAATTAGTTCATATAGAGGCAATTACAAATAAACTTGATTTTATCAAGGTTTAGAACTAATATTACACTCCACAAACACCTTTAATGAAGTGGGCAATATAGTTTATTAGTTTTTAATAATGCAACCTCAGTCACACCAAAAAAAGGTCGAAGTAAACTATTTCTTTGAGCCTAAAATATTTATGCTTTGGAAATCTTGAGTATAGGCAATCAGGTTCTTGCCTTCATCATAGAATTTCCCCTTTGTTTGTTCTATTTCCCCTCTGTATTATGTATAACATTTTCTAGTTATATTGTATTATTTTGTAGCTATTGAGCACCTATTCTTTAGTTCTAAGAGGCTTGGATTCAAGTTCTATAGTTGAAAAATGTCCTTCTGATGCTTCTGGTGCTTTGATTCTATAGATTATCAATATTTCCCCCAGTTTCCCTAGAAATACCTCTGAATATTTTTCAAAATGCTACACCCTAAAAGCAGGCATAGTGCAGAACCACACACCATTGACATGAAATTAGGTTATTTTGATTAGTCTAAATAGAGGCAATTACAAATGAACCAGCTTTGACTAAGTTTTGAGGCTGAATTCATAGAGTACTTTTATAAAATATATAGGTGAGTAATAGAGTTTATTGATTTTCAATCAATGCAACCTTAGTCACACCAAAAGAAGGTCCAAAAAGCATATCAAACTATTGACCTGAAGTATACTACTGCCTTGGGCCTAAAATATCCACTCCCTGGAGATTCTAAGTGTAGGCAATCAGCACAACTTGCTGGATGTCACAGAATCTCCCTCTATTTATGGTATTTCTCCTCCCTGTAATTGTCATGACCCCTTCTGGAGTTCTCCGGGACAACCCTGAAACTCCACCCAGGACCCTCTTTCCTTAATCCTATAACATGCCCCACCCCCACAACTACCGACGCTGCCATCAACTCGCATCACAACTGCCATCAGCCAACCCCCGGGAACCCTGCATCACGGACCCTGGGATCAACTGCCATCACCTGCCAGATCATGCTACCCACTTCTGGCCATCACACATCACAACCTCTGTGCCAATTGATTGTGCACCCTACACACACAATCCAAGTATACAGTCTTGGCTCATTACTCAATGCCTCCCAGAAACCATCCCAGACACCCCGGAACCCCGAGATCTGACCCCATAGTACTTATAGCATAGTTCACCACTGTATTTGTTAGTCTTAATATTATCTAAATTGTTGCATGCCCTTTTGCTTGACTAGTACACACTGACTGGCATGCTTTGACTGGCACACCTGAATAATCACATGCTCTAAGTTTGGTACACACTTCACAACTCATAATTTGCTAACCGGGTCTCATCTTAGAACCTCCAGTTCTGACTTGACCCCCACCAACTCCCAGCCTCCACAAAATACCTGAAACCCCGGATCAATTCTGTTCCCCTGGGATTGACCCCCTGTCCACATCTTGAACCCTGGAGCCCAAGCCCCAAAGCTCCAGACACCTGAGTATCCGCAGATCAAGTCTGCCTTGTAAGGGCATTGCTTTCTTGGAAAGCCCCTGACTCAGCAGAACCTAACAGTAATGCATGACATTTTCTGGTTACTCTGAGCCATTTTCCAGCTATTGTGCCTTCATTTCCTGGTCTCAAGAGGCTTGGTATAAATTTCCTGGCCAAGAGAGGGTTCTCCAATGTTTTCAGTGCTCTAGTTCTGTAAATTGTTAATATCTCTCTTAGGTCTTTTTTCAAATGCCTCTGAACCTTTCTCATCAGGTGCAAATTGATTCAACCTTTCCAATGATACCAAACACAATAGGGCTTAGTGGTTGTTCTATTTAGATATAAGCATTTTACCAAGGCCTGCTCAATTTTCCTCAACAACTAAATTTAGCTTTTCCCATTAAATTGCTAATCCCTCTATCAGTTTGCCATGGAATGCCTTTGGACAATTTTCATTGTGTGCAAATTGATCAGGCAATCAAAATGATACCCAATATGTAGGGATTTACATGTATTCCCACTAAGATATGCCCATTTTATTAACAAGGTGAGATGCTAAATTGATGGCCTTGCACAGCCCTGATAAGGCTGATCTAACCTGGGTTGGAGAGGGAAGTTTAAGGTGGTTCTGACTATGTCATTTGCCTACAGTTTTCAGCAGAAGTCTGTTTTTATTCAGACTTTTTGATGATCCATAGCTTTGTCATGTCTCACAGTTTGACACTGACATATCACCATGGTGAATATACACAACCTATATTTGAAAAAGATACAGGAGACCATGGAGATATAATATTGATACAAACAGATACCAAATCCAAAACTGTTAGCATAAACTCATCACTGTGGCAGTAGTGTTTTTCAGTTACCTTCTTAGCAACTCTATGGTTTTTCTATCTTTTATTTAATTTACTTATTTACTTCTCCAGGATGATTGTACTTAATTGTCTTGTATAGTTTACTCAGCCACCAGGTCACTATGTGTGACATAATCTGGTCCTAGCCCTCAGTTCTTTTATCAAAGACTGAGGGTATGTCACTTTTGATATATTGTTCTGTCCTGCTTTACTTATTTCTAACCTGTAGCAGTTTAAGGCTTACTTTGTACTACAGGCCAAGCACAGAGTTGTTTTGTCAAAGACTGAGGCAGTTTAAGACTTACTTTGTATTACAAAAACCAACACCCAACACTTATTTCTTGACTCCAAGTACCTTCTGTGACATGATCTTGTGCCTGTACATATCACTCAAACTCTGCAACAAAGAATCTATTTCACACCATGAACATATTACAATACATACAAAAGACACAATCAGCAAAAAGAAGTAGGATACACTTATGTACATTCTACTCTTGCTTATGTGAGCCCTCAGTCAGAAAATATATTTGGAGTGACTGATGGTGAGTCACTTTTACCTACACTTATATATATGTTGACTAACTATATTACTCTGAGACTTACTATGTAACTTTACAAAGGGCTCTAAACTTCCACACCATTGTAGTAGAGGAGAACAGACGACAGGGTGAGGGGAGAAAATGGTGTATAAATAAAGGTGAAATAAATGTCTAACCTTGGAGTAATACTTAGTAACAGTGGAAAGTTGGAGGAAGCTGAGTCCATCTCAGCGTACACACCGTCTTTCGACGTCCCGGAACCTGCGGTATTAAGAGTGACGCTCTCCCAGTCAACTTTCCTCTCAATCCAGACCGAACCGTCTAATACCTCCCAGTCACGTTCCACATCCACATCCCATTCGCGTTACTTTGCCTCACCCTCCGTACTACCAGCTCTTGCCCCTTCAAAACCACATCCACATCTACATTACCACTCTCCACCTCCCCCCCCCCTCCGCACCAAACCATGCACCATCAAAATACCCCGCACTCACTCCAGCACCTGGATTGAACGCAGCTGCCCCACCAGCATCAGCAGTGCACATGCACCGGCGCCCTCACCGCGGGGTTAATCGACGGGTTGGTGCCCAGGGCGGCCCCAGAACGAACCAGGGTAGATCGCCGCGCCGGGCGAAGAGTTCGCGAAGGCTGACGCACAGAGGCCGAGGCCGAGGCGGACGCCAAGACTGAGGCTGAGCTGGCGCTGGCCACGGAGGCAAAGGAGGAGGCGGCGGTGGAAGGCGGGAAGAGCGGGGTGATTTCGAATGGAGATGGGTGCGCGTGTGGGTGGTGCAAAGGTGAGACGTGTATAGGACTCGGGAGGGCCTGTGCGTACGATATGTAAGGCCTCATACCCATGCCCATGTTCATGACCGCTGCGGGTGATCCAGGGCCTGGTGGAAGAAAGTCAAACAGTGGCATCGAGGGCGTGAGTGGGAGGTTCATTGGGAGGTTCATTGATGTTAGTTGATGTTAGTTGATGCTGGTGGGGCGATTTTGGGTAGTGGAGAGGGGAGAACCCTGTGCAAAAGATGTCACGTGCGGCGGTGGAGGGAGGGCGATGGGCCCCGGAATGGCGTGTTTGGGAACGATGTTTTTTGTTGAGAAGAGGCGGGATTCGACGGTGAATCCAACGGATCCTCTTTTGGCGCAAACAGCCATCTATTTTGCGAATTTGTTGTTCGAGCTCGCTGACGTCAGAGCAGACACAGAAGACGTCGACACGAACATACGTTGCTTACAAAGAGCTGTATGCGCGATACGACTCGTGTGCTTTTGAGCAGCATCCGTTGAACCTTGAACAACACCCTGCTTGAAACAACGTCTTTTTGATATACTGGCGTCGCGGGCCTAGCATTTAAAGTTGTCGACATGATAAAAACACTCTGTTCTTGCTTTATCTCGGAACTCTGAGCTTCTTAAGGGAGATGACAATGCGCAAGCAGACAAATCTCGCTAAAATAAACAAGTCATTCAAAGGTAACCTCAGTACCTCACGCTATCCAGACGACATTACAACTTTTCTGGACAAATTATAGAAACCCTACCCAAGCCACAAGCTACTTGGCACCAACGGACGACGTGCTTGGCAAGTTCAATGC
This sequence comes from Termitomyces heimii, assembly GCA_003313675.1. Taxonomy (NCBI): domain Eukaryota; kingdom Fungi; phylum Basidiomycota; class Agaricomycetes; order Agaricales; family Lyophyllaceae; genus Termitomyces; species Termitomyces heimii. The sequence continues at coordinate 1,610 of QLON01000061.1, read as the reverse complement.
GAAGGGGATCTCACGTGATCTGGTTGGATTCTATCTATAATCATCAATAAACAAATAAAATGGACTGTGAGGCCAGACAAGAAATTAAATAACGACGCGTGAGTTTGTCATTCAGTTATTCACGTCTCGCCCTTGCACCACTCCCATGCCACACGCGCTGCACTCTCGTCCTTCCCATTAGCTCCACCATCCCCATCCCCACGCGTCCCCAGTCCCATTCAGGATAATCCGCTCTCCCCATCCTCCACTGTCACTGCCCCCTCCTTCGCCTCCGCGGCCAGTGCCAACTCAGCCTCAGCCCTCGCGAACTTATCGCCTAGCGCGACAATGTCCCCTGTACATTCTTGGACCTCAAAACGAGCTGTACAAACCGCAGTGAGCGCGCCGGTGCATGTCTATCGTGTAGATGCTGGTGAGCTGGCTGCGGTGAATCTGCGGCCGATGGCGTATTTTGATGGAGCGTGGTTTGGGGGAGTGGAGTGAGTGATGGTGCGGATGGTAGTGAGGAGAAGGAGTGAGAACATGACTAGGAGATTTCAGACGGTTCGGTGGGCATCGAAAATTGACTGGAAGAGCGTAAATATCATTCTTGCAGAACCGGGGACGTCAAAGACGGTGTGTACGCTAAGACTCAGAAGCACGTGCCACCAACACCCGCACCCACGCCCGGATCGACCGCAGCTACCCCACCAGCATCAGAACGCACACCGCGCAGCTTATCAGGAGGTTCTCAGGCGTGGGACCGTGTCCGAGGTGGCCCCCATATTCAACGAGTGACATCATCGTGCCGTGGTGGAAGTTTGCGAAGCCGAGGTTGAAGTTGATTGCGCGCGGTGGAGGTGAGAACACAGGTGGGTGAAATATTTTAACTGCAGTGAAGGGAGGACGATGGGCGTATGGCGCGTGGGGAAAAGGATTATGTTGCTGGTGTTGGTGTTGTGGTCGAGGTGGCGTAGGCGATGAAGCCGACAGATGCGGATTGTCATTCAAACTCGACGTCAAAGAAGTTAAGGAAAGATCATCGCGACGTCAACGTGATACGCACTAGGCCTTTCCGCAGAAGCCATCGGATTCTCCTTGAGTGGGAGGTGCGAGTTGAGGATGAAGATATTAGCCAGACGTCAATGACGTTCATGTCGATCGGGACAAAGGTAAGTAATAGAAGCATGTTGAGAATGACAGCGAACCCTACCTGTTTAAATTGTCTACCGAGCATTCAACTCTGAACGTTAATTACAGTGAAAAGGAAGCTGTGACTATCCTGGAATTCTTGCAGAAATGATCTCGAGAGTGCCTTGTAGCGGAGTGAACGGACCAGAGCCTTATCCACTCCGCGTCAACGCGTCACAGTATTGTTACGTCGTTTTGGACAAGTACTTGTCCTCACTGCTTTATGGTATGCAATTCTGACGTGTTCCATTGAAAGCGGAATGTCACAGCTTGCATCCTAATTAATTGATGGTGGTCAAGTCGATCCAATACGTATCAAGTAGTGATCCTTTCGTGCCCTACGCAGCAGCAACTCGGAGGCCGATGAAGCCGAATTCACTGCTTGCATCGACTTGGTCTACACGAATCTAGTGCTATTCCTAATTATTGATTTAACTATT
>QLON01000060.1:31846-50239 GCA_003313675.1 Termitomyces heimii | reverse complement strand
CCGCGGGTCTACAGTATCTCCATCAAAATGACATCATTCACGGAGACCTCAAGGGGGTAGGTCTCTGTTATTTTCTTCTGCAATGTTGAATTTTAATTCGATGAAGGTGAATATACTTGTAGGTGCTTCCGGTAGAGCTTGTGTTGCCGACTTTGGCCTATCCTCTGTGGTCGACCAAAGGACCGATACCTCTCGGACAATAGGTGGGACGCTAAATTGGCAGGCTCCCGAGCTTCTTGATGAAATTAAGTCCATATTGCCCAAGAATACTGCTGCCAGTGATGTATACGCGTTGGCGTGTGTCTTTTATGAGGTTGGGATGTCCGCTCTTTCAGTATCGCTCTTTGCTGAGTTTTCGCCAAACACCAGATTTTCACGAGTCAGCGCCCGTTCTATGGATTTCCGCCTACAAGTCTACTCGGGATGGTGGTGAATGGCAAACGGCCAAACAGGTCAGACCCTTCTCATCCAGCTTGGACACAGTGGGGTCTCACAGGATCTATCTGGGCGCTGATAAAAGAATGTTGGCTTCATGACCCCATGACTCGCCCGACAATCGATGACATTGTGCATTGCCTCCGAGGTCATATACAGGAAGACATGCGTCCGACTGCTTCTTGGATACAAATTCCTGTGATCCGCTCCCAACTGGGCTACTTGATCAAGTCGGTTTTCTATGAGCGCTGGGAATCATAGACGAGATACTCCGACATGAAAATCTTTCTCATTTCACTGAATTACCCCTATCCTCAGTCGCTCGGCCCAAGCCTCCAAACGTTCCTGCTTGGAGACCGCCAGAAAAGGTATGCTCTATACTGATCCTTCGTTTGTAACATGACGGGCGCTAACATTGCTTTTACACAGGATGAGGAGTATGTGTACATGCTCTATCTGATTTCGCTGTTGACGCTAACATGCTGTGATCCTGGATATTTAACAGGGTTTGTTTCCATTCTCACTTCGGACCGAGACTACTTGATCCACTACTGACTTCTTTTCAGTGCATATCTCCAGGCGTGATGTTGAAATTAGTTTCGACTTTTGTTTTCATCGCACTCCTCATTTTTATCCCTACGACCATTTTTTCTAAAATTTCTAAATCCGGATGAATTGAATTTGTGTAGAACCCCTGAGTGACGGCATGGAAAGTTTCTTTATTCGATTTTCCCTTCAAAATATCATCTAGACATTGTTGGAATTAGGGGGGCCACAAGGGTCAATGTCTTTTCTCTTTTTTTCCTTTTCTCTTTGTCTCATTTCAGTATCCATAATCTAAATATATATACAGTATGATACCTTATCACATCCTCGTTCATTTATACGAAGACTGAGGGTAAGTCGAATATATCCTAGATATTATTACACTACTGACACTGCAACGCTAGATTACCATTAACTTCTCGTACAGGGTTCTAACAGGCATGACCTACAAAAATGCCGGAACCCTGCACTCTCCTGTCAGACTGATAGTCTCTCCATTCACATAGGTACACTCCAATATCCATCATACTGTCTTCCCAAGTATTGGCCTTGTATGTCAGAGTTTGTATGCTGGTATGTGGATGGATGTGATATGTGTCAATGTATCAAGCCTCAGCGTCAGCAACCCTCTGGAGGTCCCTGATGGTCTTCGGCAGCATGGCTCAACTGATTACATTGGGCCTCTCTCAGTCTCACATGGCCATGATATGATTCAGGTAGTGTGTGACAAGTCAACAAAGTGTACACACTTCTTGGATGCACACTCCACAGATGATGCAGCCACAATGTGTATTAACTTCATGGAGTGTATTTGGTGCCTGCATGGTAATCTCAAGAAGATGGTCTTGGACAGTGGGCCTCAATTTGTTGTACGGTACATTAAATGCATTTGGAAGAGGCTGGACATCAAGCTGGCACTTTCAACAGCTCACTACCCACAATCGGATGGCCAAATGGAGCAAATAAATCAAGAACTTGAAGTGTATCTATGTGCATTCATTGATTATTACTAAGATGATTGGACAGACTGGTTACCTTTTTCAGACTTTGCTTATAACAATTGGGTGAGCACTGTAATGGGCATGTCACCATTCTATGCTGAGTACACATATAATACAACATTCTCAGTGGACCAAGTGAATTACCAGAGGGTCCTGAAGGCTGACACAAGGCTTGACAGGATTCATGAGGTATATGAAGAGTTAAAATCCTTTTTGGAGCTAGCAGCAACTAGAATGAAATGTTTTTATAATGCATGGGTCAATGAGACACCAGATTATATAGTAAGGGATAGTGTTTACTTGAAGTGGGCAGATTTGTGATCAGATCATCCAGGCCACCCACTTCAGTATGGCTTTGACTGGCCCTGAGCAAGTCATTGGTGATAGCAGACAGCATATGCCACCTCAAAAGGTTCTGTTTGTTTTATAATGCTTCTCATGGCACATAATCTGGCATGGCACCACATTTGTGTTGTTACCATTGCAATCTGGCCCCTTCACAACACCACTGACATGTTTTTAATTTGGATGTCCAATTATGTAAGAAGGGCTTGTGTGCATAGATGTGGATTTTATTGGTGAATTGATATGAATTAGCATGTTTGCATGCCTTTAAAACAGACAAGTCTACTATCCATGCTGAATTTCCAAAATCTTGACTTCACTAATGCTGGTGCCTCTGCCAGCTGCAAAATTGGCTCCAGCTTTGGATTTCTGGGGGTTGCCTCCAAAATCCTGTTCACAATCTCACCATTTGCCACTATTTTATATGCTGCTGCCACCCTTTCCACCACTGCAGACTGGCTACACCATTCTAACTCTACCACCACACTCTGCTTTGCCACACTTTCATCTATCAGCACTGTCTTCTCTGCATTATTATGCAATTTCTATGAAAGCCCATATCCAGGCATTGAGACAGGTCATCAGGGCCAGTGCTGAGGTGCTCTGGCCTGTGGTGGATGATAAATATGAAACAATTCAAGAAAAGGCTCCATTGTGCTTGCTATCAGCTCAGATCCCTTGCTATTATAAAGTAAATCAGGTTGGGATTGTTTAAGAACACCTCCACTATCAATGGGCCTTCTTCAAATATAGTGCTTCAAATATAGTTGCAAAACTTCATATGCTTGCACCACTGACAATAACTTCTTATCACATACATTATAGCTGCATTGAGCTAGCTGCATTGACTTGGAAAAAAATGCCATTGGTTCTCACTCTCCATCCTGTGCCTTTTGTGAAAGGATAGCACTGACTGCAAAGTTAAACACATTTGTCTCAATACAAAATTGTGCCTCAGTATCTGGCATTATAAGCACCAGCACTTGTGCAAATGTTGCCTGCTCCACCTGCCCTCACCTCTAAAAACAACCCTTCCTTGTCAGCTCTTCCAATAGCCTTGTGATTGTTGCATAGTCTTTTACAAATTAGCAATAAAAGTTACAGAACCCCAGAAACTGATTAAAATAGTGCAAGGGTTTGTGGTGTTAGCCAGTCTGTGATACCACTGACTTTTACTGGATTTATACTAACATGTCCTGGGAAAATCTTCAATCTCAAGTAGTCAACTTCTGTTATGTAAAAATGGAACTTCTCAGGCTTTAAAAAGAAATCTGCTTCCTGAAAGTAGCAAAAATACTGATAAGCTGATTTCTCAGCATCTAGGCCACCAATAAGGCTGATCTAACCTGGGTTGGAGAGGGAATTTAAGGGTGGTTCTGGCTATATCATTTGCCTATAGTTTTTAGCAGAAGTATATGTTTATTTAGACTTTTTGATAATCAATAGCTTTGTCATGTTTCACAGTTTGTGTCATGACCCTCTCTGGAGTCCCCCGGGACAACTCCAGAACCCCATCCAGGACCCTCTTTTATCAACCCCACAATGCACCCAGCCCCCACAGCTGCCAATGCCACCATCACACATATCACAACTGCCATCAGCCAATTCCCCTGGGAACCCTGCATCATGGACCCTGGGATTGACCACCATCAACAATTGGATTGCATAACCCACTTCCGGCCATCACGCATCACAGCTCCCTCCATGCCAATTGATTGCATGCTCCAGCTCCCTCAAACTTGGACTCTTAAGATCTCCCTCTGCCAGGTTAGCATCTTATTAGTTTTATTTGTCATACATTTATTAATATACTTTGAATCTCCCTCTTCCAGCTGTGTGACTGAACCACAGCCTCCAGAAGTCATCTTACAAAGAGTGAGCCAGCATTTGTCAGTGCCATTTTAAACTGTACTCCTCCAGTAAGACTTGAGATATGCTAGCAAGAATTGACTGCTGGTGCAAGGCCAGCTAACTGGGTATAAGCAACATAGCTTTGGACCCAGTGTAGCTGTTAGAGGAAGCTGCAAGAAGGATTGTGAGTGATTGATGCTGTATTATGTTGAAGATGAGAATAGTATAAGAATTATAGTTAAGTGAGGCTCTAAATGGTTGGTGTAGGAAGTTGGGAGACTCCATAAAAAAGGTGAGATGTGGGGTTGGATGAGGTGGTGAGTTGAGGTGAGTTTGCAGACAAAAGCAGGCTGTGTACCTGAGCAGTTTGTTACACATGGACTGGAACTTGTACAATCCATCTGGAAATGCTATTTCAAGCAGACTTTACTTTGAACGAGCATTGTTCATCAGATAAGCCTTGATCAAACTCAGTGAGCCTAATAAAAAAAGTACACACATATGAAATAACCAAGCTCAAGGAATTAGTAGGTACACAAATGGAACAATCATCTTTTAGAGGTAATTTATCATTTCAAGATCATGCTGCACCAGAACAAGCCTTCCGCCTCGATTCCCTCCGGGGTTTTGACTGTCTTATGTTCACAATCAGCAGGATATCGAGTATTTCCAACTGCGCCGGCCCAATCAAAATCGATCAAAACGACCATCACATCTTCAGATAGGTGGTGGGTACTTTGAACGTCGCCATGAACAAAGTCTCCCTGGTGCACGTGAACCTTGTTTCGTACCTTGTCCAGGTCTTTCTTTTCTCTCAAATCAAAAAGGGATGGATAATTCAGCTTATCCATCACTACCGCGATGGAAAGATAAGCTTGTATTCTTGAAGCCAATTTGAGTTTGGCAAGATGGTCATACGCAGCGGACGAGTATTGGTTTGGAAACTTGATAATACATTCTCTTTTGTTCGTAGACAAGAATTCACACGAGTGCCGGAATGAAACTCCGATGATTGAATAATTTTTGTGTGCGCGAGAGGAGAGGGACGGCAGTCATCCTGGATCTAATCAACACTCCATGTTCTCATGTCCCCTCGCCACACTCAACCTCCTCAAGCCCAACAAGACGAAGACGACGACGACATCTGCCCCGTCTGCGATGGCAAGTGCACGTGCAGTCGACCCGCCCCCTCGCTCCCGCCCTCTTTGAAGATCCGCCTACCCGTCCCCCATCGTCCAAGAGGCCGCCCCCCAAAGCCCGCCCCTCCCAAACAAATAAAAACTCCCTCTGCAAAGTCCCAAAAACGCAGCCCACAGTCAGGTCTCAGCAATGCACACCGTCCCTACCGCTTCCCCCGCGACGACTCACATTCCTCCCACTTCCCCACCTTTGTCTCCGCCTCCGTTCTCTCCTCACGTGCCTCCTCAGACGCAGAGTCCAGCGAGCTCTCCAGCTTTGACGACAGCGACTCTTCCATCGAGGCAGAGGAGGAAAAGTTCATCGTCTCTGAGATGGAGGGTCGAGCCCGTGTCCGCAGAGAGCTTTTTGGTGACGACGTCCCAAAAAGAAGAGATCCACACAACGCCTGGGTCATTCGACCGCGCAAAAAAAGCGTCGGGCCCAGCGACGTCGACATGGACGTCGACTCTGATGATACCGAGGATGCCGATGAAGAGGACGACGACGATGATGACGACGACGACGATGCAGACCCAGACGACGACGAGACGGATGAAAGAGCCACCAGTGTCGCCTACGTGGGCCTCGCCACAGGCTGGACAGAGGACGAAGACGAGTCCAGCTTCGACGCCGATCTCTTCTTTGCAAACCTCTCCGACTCTGACGACCACTCTTCGTCAATGTCAGATCACCAAGGTGTCGACGCCGATCACTCTGATGTGGAATCAATGGTCGCCTCAATAACCAGTCTCCCTTCCATGCCCCCCGAGCTAGAGGTCCAAGAGCGCTGGGACGGCCAGATTGTGTTCACAAACGGCCTCCGTGAAGGCCAGGGAATGTTTGACATGGACTTTGAAGCTCATGCCGCCTCCTTTGCCGAAACAAGTCCCTCTCCAAGCCCAGAGAGCGACGTCCAAATGTCCGATGTCGACGATGGCGGCTACGAAGAAGATGCAGATGAAGGCGATGGCGAGACCACAGACGAAGAACTCGTCGGTCAAGACGATTTACCCAACGAACGCGCCATGAGGCTCTTCATGACCCCCTTTAGTGTTTCTGCAATCAACCCCATGTCCACCATGAGTCCTGCCGTATCCCCGGGCCCTCGGCATAGGTCCTCGTTTTCTCGGTCCATCGACTCGCCGAAACCGGCTGACATTCTGTCTGGCAGGGTCTTTTGGGATTCGGACGACCACGACGAGTATGAGGAATCGACCACCAACAGTTGGAGCCAGATGTCCTCGGCTGGTCCGGGTCCTCGCAGGGGTCACTTTGTACCCACCAAGGATGTTCGCCAGGCCATCATTGACGATCTTCACAAAGATATCCCTTCCCCACATCCGAGATTCCGCCGCCGAAGGCCGTCATTTGTGCATTTGAAGAGTGTAAGTCGTCATTCAATTCTCTTTGCTGTACACATGTCTTATCGCCAAGGCATATCTTACAGGTCGAAGACATACTTCACCGTCACCTGGCCATCCAACAATCACCCGTTCCATGTGCTCCCTCGCCTCTGCATCTAGTCACGCCTCTCGGGGACAAGACTGCCGCGATGTCCTCAGAAATGGCGAATGCAGAGCTTGTCAATCTTGATGACGTATTAGAACCCTCGATATTGGATCCTGAGCCTTCTGATACCCAGAACACCACCCCGACGGACAATGATTCACGGAAACTCCTCAAATCTTTTAATCGCTGGGACGTGGTATCCGTCGGAGCGTTCCGTCAGAGCCGCGAGAGTGCAGAAGGCGGCTGGGCCTCGGAATCGACACCCGCGAACAAGACCGACTATGGGAGCATGATGAAGTCGAGTCCTCTCAGTACGATGCTTTGGCACCACAAGACCAACGCATCCCCTCGGCGTTCCTCGCGAAAGATGAGCGTCATCATCTCCCCTGTCCTGCTCCCTGTGCGCGATCGCGATCGCGACGGCGACCGTACCCCGACCAACACACACACGCCCCACCACCAACAAAACCACAGAAACGATAATTACCCGCATAAAACTCGCAAAGAGCTCCGGCGCGAGCGTAAGCTGAAGCGCAAGAACTACGGCCCGCCGCATCACGCGAATCAGCGCCAGCAGCATCATCATCAGCACCAGCACCATCCTAATATGAAATCGAGGAGCACGAGCTCGGCACAGCGTAACAATTTCTTCTCGTCGTCCGTCCCCCCGTTGAACATCTGAATTGAAATGAGAAACTGATTCCATTGCATCGCATCGCTTTTTCCTCCACCATCTCAAAATCTTGACCACGCTTTAAAAAAATACTTACAGATGTCTTTATTTAATTGCCTCTCACTCAAGCATCAATTGTCTCTTTTTTTTTTTTCTTTCTTTCTTTCTTACACATCATCATCCATCCTCACAGTGGTGCTCTAGCATTTTTTCTCTTCTTGTCATCATCCAAACCACAGCCCAACCCCATGTCTGCTTTGCTTTGAAAAAGTTGTACTTTGTCTCCCATTACTTACATCCATCAATTTCCCAAATCCTGTCCATATAGCTTTGTCCTTTTTCCCCCCAACCGCGGATGTCGCATCCCCCTTCCCCCTTCCCCCTTGTTTTTTACGTGGTCGTATAACTTCCACCTTGCCAAACATCCAGTCTTTGCTACTCACTGTTGACTGTCTTTTTTACATGGTGTTACTCGAACAATTTGCTCTTTATGGCTTGCCGTAGTGCTTCGAATCATGCTCTTGTAGATCTTGCGATGGATTAATGTATCGAACATCCTTTCCTACCAAACAGTCTGAAACCATACTTGGGATGGAATTGCTCGTGCATGGATAAACAAACTTCTCTACATACGTCAATTAGGCCTCTAAGCTTCTTTTAATTGTAATTTTACAGTTTAGGTGCGGTGCATAGAAGCTGCCGGATGTCGAAAAGTGCAGGATAGTCTGTGCAGCCCGTCAGCTCCTCGCGGCGTGCGTGCCCTACTTTTGTCAGCGCCTCGAGCGTCGTCATGTTCCCAGTGAGATTGAGCACCGGGAGGGCGTTCCACGGGGGAAGAGTCCGTGCAGGTAGATCGAGCAACCCGACGGCACCGCAATGCGTCGTCTCCATCAAAGGAACCACGAACTGCTTCTGCTTCTCCGCAGTGCGGATCTTGACATGCGAGCCGACTTCTAGGTGGTTCGTGGAGAGAGAGACGGAGTTGGGGTAGTTCGGGTAGAGCATGACGTATCCCCGGAGGTACACCAGCTCGATGAAGTACTTCTTCCAGGATCGTTTCCAGTTGTTGGAGCGGACGTTGGGGACGATGGGGCCGTTGTTGGGATTGAAGGGACCTCCGGAGAGCCGGAGAGGGAGGTAGGCGTGGAATTCGCGCCAGTGTTCGGGGAAGTAGATCCCGCCCCAGCTGCATGGGATCGGCGAGAGGTAGGGTGTGGTGGGCTCGGGTATTCCGTGCCTGCTGAAGAGCGCGTGGGCGTCAAAGACCCGGCGCCCCTCTGGAGGGAGCTCGACGTTCTTTTGCTGGTATAAACTGATCCCGAAAAGGAGTGGAGATCGGTTTTTTGCATCGCCGTACCTGAGTGAGGAATATTAGTGAGATTGTTTCTCTGGATGGCCTTTGAGATGGATGGGACCTGTATCGGAGGATAGACATCTTTGCCCAGGCGTAGAAGAGAGGTGAAAGTTCCACGTCGTCCTCGAGGAGTAGACCATATGTGTCGTCTGAACGAGGATACCAAGACTCGACAACGGCGGGCATGAGCCCTCCCTGGACGATGCGGTGGTGCACGAAAACAGTTCCGTGTGGCCAATGTACATTTTGTATGATGTTCAGAGTGTCATGGTCCGCAGATTGTTCTACATTGATTCGTAGGTTCACTGTATCGCCGTAAAAATGGGATTCAGAGAGGGACTTGAGCAGCCGTATCAAGGAGAGAGGCCTGTTGTTTGTGATGATGCTCATATCGATTTGAGGTTTATTCCAGTCTATGCAATTTGGTGTACATCCTAGAAACTTTAAAGAGGATGGTGAGAAAAGTAGACGTACTTTTCCATTCAAGGAGGGAAAGAGAACCCATCCATTCTGTATGAGGAAGATCATTCCGAAAGAGTCGAATAGTAACACTACCTTTGCAAAAGCTGATCATCGGGTCCGCAGCAAGACTAGTCCACTTCTTGTCCTCCTGGAGGCTTAAGATGACATCGGCTCGAGTGGCCAAGGTCTGAAACCAGGCAGAGAGTCGCTGATTGTGTGCCGTTGCGTCAGACAGTGTGAGCGTTGTATAGAACAAAGTGCAGGACTCTGATACTACAAGTCGGTCAGAGATATTCAAAGGAGCTCCTGTCGCGTCATGGATCCAGATATTTGTAAAGTGCCCACCGGTCTCAACCGCGCACAATAACGGGCTCAACTGGTAGAAGTCTTCGAATGTCGGAACGATAACCACAAAGACGCCAGGAGCAAAATCCTCGACTGTCGCTGCAATATCTAAATCGCCGAGTTGTACGCTTTCATTAATAGGTGGGCCAAACGTTCCGCTACTACGTTCGAGCTCGACAGCATGAGTTACCGCCTCTGCACCAGTACCAAAGACCACGCCACCGATCCCATCAGTACGAGTTGTAGCAATATATTCACCTAGACGACTCCAAGGATCGGCGGTAGTGGAGGTAAAACCATTTCCTGTCGCAAGGGCCGCAGGCATAACAAAGGGGGGCAACATATGGTGTGCTTCTTGCAGGAATCCCACCGATCTGCGCATACACGGCTCCAAGGTGTTGAACCAGGAGAAACATATGCCTTTGGGACCATATGGGAACGAGAGCGCTGGCGGGTGCAGAAGGATGCCACGTGAATAACTGTCTTCCCCCACAAGTCCGTCCTGGTCCAAAATCAAAACCCATCCAGAAAGCTGGGTAGCAGCGTGAATACCAGAAAAGCGAGCGTCAATATCTGTTTGTACTGCCTGAAGGCGGATGTCCGGGGTATTTGGATATGAAGAAACGGTATTTTGAACAACAGAGCGAGTTTGGAACAGATAAGCGTAAGGACAAAGAAGTATGATCTCGCGGAGCTGAGAAGGTCCAAGTAGCGATTTGAGAACTTCTTCGAGGCCGGAAAGTGAATTTTGGTCAACTGGAAGTATCGCAGTCAAAGATAAAGCAGGAATCATAGGGGCAGAAACGTTCAAGGAGGTATACGTCGCGCCGTCGTCTTGATGGTGGATATCAGATTCGACATTCTTGACTCCAGCCTCAAGCCTATTTGCATGTAACAAAGAGAAGACAAGCAGTACTGCAGGTATACAAATGACACATAAAAGCCATTTGAAACAGGAGTTCAATGGGCGGTCCATACAAGGGTGGCCGCGTGTGGAAGATTCTAGTGCATGACACATTTCTCTTTCCCTATTTTCTGAGGAAAAAAGTATGAGTCGATCCTGATTGTCGCGGGCGTTACTGATTCCGATACTGAACGGAGTTAGAATCCCGGCCCGGTCACGCACTCGGTAGCTTACACTTTCCATCAATAAATGGTTGAAAGCCACCGAAGCAGATCAGGCCACTAAGCACATTTAAGAGACTCCAATGCATCCCCTGCCGTTCAGGAATCGGCCTTCGCCGCCCATATGAACCGCCAGAAGGCGCAGTACGAAGCGACCAGAGGCAAAGATCAAGGCTCTCAAAGTTGGCCTAGGTAACCTTGATAGACAAAGATTATGGATAGGCAATAGGTATTCGTGGGACTGTTCGTCCTACTGCTCACTAGAACCTAATCTGCATGATTTTGAGTTCTCAGGCAACAAGCGTTCGAAGCCTTGGAGACACGATTCTCTCCCTCTACACCACCCTGCTTTCGGAAGCTTTAAAGACGGATGCAAAAGAGCTCCATCAAGCAGGGGGCTGAGATGTCTTTTTTACTCTTTCGCAATGTGCATGTGTCTGGCTGGTAACAAACTGTGCTTGAGAGGAGAAAAGCTGTAGCGATAGTCTTGCAGGAACACCCGGGTTTGAATCTTTATGCAGAAAAGATAGCCAACATGCCTGCTCTCATTCATTAATGTAAAAACGAAAGCGGACCCGCAATAAACCAGGCGATCCTGTACCTCGCATATTGCTTACTCAAGGCAATCGAAATCCACTCGAAATTCAACAGCTGCTTTCCATGTATATTGATGGCTGACGTTTGTAAGTTTGCGCTTTTCTCAGTCTTCAGTCATTCATGAGACACATAGGGCCACAAATTGGTTTCTATGGTGCTATTTGGGATGGACAACGTATCATAGTTGAGCCCCTCACACGGAGCCTTGATTTAACAGCCAATTTCAGCGAAAAGCGGGAACGGAATGAGATGGCATCCACTATGCATGGATGCGTTAGTGGAGACAACGGTCAGCTTTCAAGAACACTATGTGTCGATCCAAGCCACAGAGTCCTGGAATGATCATCGCCGACAATTCCCATTCTTATCATCATATGATGAAAAAAAAACAGTGGGCTTCACGTACGGCCGACGTCTCCAAGAAAAGAAGTTGATTCTCTCTGCTACTGTCAAGTGATCTTGCCTAAGAAGAAAGAGAATGTATTGTCAGGTTTACAAACCAATATTCTACCGCTATGCATGACCATCTCAAATTGGCCCCAAGAATACGAGCTTCTATTTCCATCTCTACAGATTGTACTGCGATCGTGATGGATAAGCTGAATTATCCATCCCTTTTTGACCTTTACAGAAGAGGAAGACTTGGACAAGGTACGAAACGAGGTTCACGACATTATTCAGAAATTGCACCAGGGAGACTTTGTTCATGGCGACGTTCAAAGTACCAACCTACATCTTCAATCTGAAGATGTGATGGTCGTTTTGATCGGGCCGGCGCAGTTGGAAATACTCGATTTCCCTTCGATATGAACATTGAGACGGTCGAGCGACCAGAGGGAGTCAAAGGTGGAAGGCTTGTTCTGGTGCAGCATGATCTTGAGATGGTAAATTACCTCTAGAAGATAATTGTTCCATTTGTGTACCTTCCAATTCCTTGAGCTTGGTTTTCTTGTGTGTATTTCTTTTTATTAGGCTTACCGTGTTTGATCCAGGATTATCTGATAAATGATGCTCCAAGTGTAAAGAAAGTAAAGTCTGCTTGATATAGTATTTACAGATGGGTTGTAGAAGCTCCAGTCTATGTGTAACAGACTCTCAGCTGCACGGCCGCCATAGGCAGCTTCGCCCGTGAACCCACCTCCATCCACCACCCCGCATTCAACCCCGCATCTGGCCCTCCCCAGCCTCTAAACTCCCTGCGCCGACCCCTTAGAGCCTCAATTAACCATAACTCTTATACGATTCTCATCTTCCGACTTAATACGGCGCCGACCACTCAAGATCCTTTTTACAACTTCCCCGTACAACCAAGCTGTTGCTCGATCCCAGCTGCATGCATCGCCGGCTTTTATCGCCCCGCCCCCAGCAGTCAATTCCCACCGGCCCATCTCAGGTCTTGCCGGGCGAGTACGGTCTCAAATGGCGCTGGGAAACGGTGGCTCGCTCTTTCTCCGCGTAGTGGGGGGAAGTGTAGCATTCCGTAGCTCTTGTAACGTATGTACTGTCGGTAGTAACGTGTAACATAGGTGCTACGCACCTCAGGCACGATAGTGGAATAAAAATAAAAATAAAAAGAGTAACCGAGGCTTGGACAATCCTTGAATTTCAGGGGCATTTTTTATCACTTCTCAAGAACGGATTTTGGAATTCCTAAATACATACAAAGAGTATTTTATATGTCCGTGCGCAGTTTAACACCAACAAAACCTGCAGAGAGTATGGAGGTAGATTGTGTGGATAAACCTACACCAAAGAAATCAATTACCTTTCGTTTAAAAGCCATGCGACATCAGTCGCGTCTTCTTTTTCATACCACTTAAAAGAGGATAGATGTTCACTTCGCTCAGCAGTAATCCCTCCAAGACGCGTAGCAGAGGATTGCAAATGATCGGGGAGATTGTAGACTTCGACACTTTCCATGCCGTGGTTACTTGCCACTGTCATCAATATAGACATTAAAAGCTCGAAATCCGCGGAGAGGGAACTAAGGCGAGTAATGAGTAGTTTTTTTGAAGATGCCTTAACCTCGAAAGTCCAAGTAGCGAAGGTGTGTGAGTCTTTAACGATCCCCCAATGTTGAATGGGAGTGTAGCCACATTTCTTGAAGGTATATATATTACGCCAGTGTTGGACTGCGGCCACACCTTTGTGTGGAAGATATGAAAAGGAAATCTCGAAATTATCAGCGGACGAGAATGTACGAGCAATATTTTCTGCGTCGTCCTCCCAGAGCTTCTTAGCACCATTTCCGTCTAGCAATATCCAACCAGTTGTATCGATGTTCGACGACTTCCCTTGTTTGACGTCCCAGGTAGTCGAAAAAGGTGACCGGACAACCCAACCGTCAGAGTGCATTGTAGGCCCGCATCGCCTGTAAAACTCGGCCCCAACATCACTCCAAAGTGCCGAGAAAATCCCATCGCCGGCGAGCGCGACTCGGTCAGGAGGCGCACCCCACTCATTCGGGAAAACAGCGGGAAGTAGAGATGTTTCTGCTATTACCCAATGTAGCAGGCGCATCATGTGGCTTGCATACCCTCTGCCTCGAAAACATGGTGGAGTGAACACAGAGGCGATTCCGTAACAGACCACTCTCTTCGGTTTGGCATCAATTCTGGAGCAAATTAGGCCTTCGCGGCGCAATCTATGGTGCAAGAAGCATGAGATTTTTAGAGGAAGAGTGGAACGTGCATACGTTTCACAGGAGCATAAGAAGCTAAGCGATGTGGGGTCAGTGCGAGGTGCTAAGACCCTGTGGGACAAGGATAACAAGCAATCGGTGGGAGATCCTTAGTACATACATACCATGTAATCAACCTTCCATCGCGAGCCATCTCTTGTTTGTCGGTAAACTCGTCACGAGCCAGGTAATCCTCCAACGACAGGTCTTTGCCCCATTCTATGGCGGATCTTCGTCTCGATTCACGGATCTGTTCTGGCGTTGCTGGAAACAAGGATAGCGAGGAAATAACGGTTGCGTCCATCACCTTTCTGCGTTGCGGTTATGCAGGAAATATATTGTAGCTTTATGAAAATGACCAATGCGTGACTTTCAAGATATATAAGTAATTGTAGGTATTTTACAAGATTGTCAATCACTTGCATTTAATAACTTCATGCAATAAGTAAAAGTCTCAACGTAAGATGGAATAAAAAAGCAGGGTCAATAAGCAAGCCATCTTCCTCATGCAACGCCCTTGGCGACACCCCGCAAACCATCCCTAATTGCGCTTCTTTCCGCAAGCAAAGCTACGATCTGCCACCGCTGATCCCTAACCTCACGGTCCTTTAGCAGAGCAATATCATCATAACTATCATCTACAACATCTGTCTCTCCCAGAGCGAGACGCATTGCTGTAGCGGACTTATTTGGAAGGTCAGTTGGCGCGATGGTGAGCAGGGTTTGGAAGGCTGATGTTGAGAGGACAGCGGGAGGTCGATGCATATGATTGGATGAAGTTGACGGTGAAATGGAGGAGATAGCATGTGAGGCTGATGTCAATGTAAGTGCATGAGTTATGAGCTGCTTGAGTTTCGCCTGGGCAAAGGCTCAGAAAATGCGAAGGATGTTAAGGCAGTCATACGAACCTCGCATGCAAGGTTCATCAGTGATGGTACATTACGCGCAGGAGCATTTAGATTATTCTGGGCAGAAATAAGATTCATGCGGTCTGATATATGAGCCAATGTAGGGGCTCGACTAATGGAGAACAAGTGTACAGGGAGGCGACTCCCCGGGGGATCTAGCAAGACGTGAGCGCAGGTGTTCTCGCCACAAATAATCAATCCTCACCCCCTCTCTCGGGCAAGAGTACGACGCCACGTTCGCTAGAAATCTCGTCCGTTTGTAGACGTGGGGAAAGCGGCTCAATTGTTTCAAGAGCGCGTATTCTTTCGCGTTCACGCTTGCCAGTGCCCAATGTCCATCGTTTCAGGCGTACCGAACGGAGCGCGTGGTTGTGGTCATCAGTGCGTCTACGCTTGAAAGGAGGTTGCTTGTGAGCAGGGGCTGGCGTGGGTATCGGTGGAGGTGGATGGCGATGTATTGTGCAATCAAAGAGCGAAATAATGAGGGCATTGTGCAGCTGGACAAGGGAGGGAACTGCAAGGTATTGACGGACGGCGTCCTCGAATTCTGTACGGGATATCTGGCCAGTGACAAAGGCTTTGATGACAGCAAAGTACTGCGGGGCGTTGACACCAAGCTGCTCGGTCAACGAGGCCTTAATCTTCGACGTCGACGGCAACGACATGCGTACTGTTTACAAATGTTTATATCGTGTATAGTATACATGTACTTAGAAAAAACCTGTCATCCATTCAAAAAAACGAGCGGCACTCGAAGGAGACTGCGCATCTTCTTGAGTCTCCTCTCGCGTTTCTGACGACACAATTGTTTCCGTTGGGTCTTTGTTGCTCCATACCACCCGCCCTCGCCCGTCTGTCACAAATGCTGGTTCTGACGCAAGTCCCGACTGCGGCGGCGGCGAAACGGCAGACTCTGTTGGCTCCGATGTAGGCACGTCCTTTGCTACGCTAGATGTTTCAAATCCCTCGAAATCCCGCGCCGCAGACGGGAACGCGGAAGAACCATGCGATTCTCCGGATTGTTCGTCCATCGTTTCACAGCCCTCACTTCTATCTCTACCTCTCTCAACAACAGTACTAAACCTCCGGCTAAAGGAAAGAGAAACCTCTTCGTCAGGTTGAATGACTCTTTCAAGAGGTGGAACGTCATCAGGAGGATCGTGTTTGAAATGAAGGTCTGGCTTTTCACCGTCACGTCCGTCTTCATTGTCTTCACTGTCGCTGGAATTGGAGACACTTTGCAGTTCTGGTATTTCATCGTCATCTTGAAAGGCACCTGCAGCATGGATAGGTAGTAAGGATGTCTCTTGGCGAGAGATATTGACAGGTTCTAGAGGTGGGACTGAAGATTCGGTATCGCTCTAAATTGTATGTCAAAACCATTTCGGTAAGTACAATTAACTAGCACACCGTAGATTCCAAATGTTCCGTGAGGTTTATATCCTCATCTTCAGCGATAAATTCATTCGATCCCAAGCCATCGCCGCCACTGTCTCTGTCACTGTGTAAGTCCGAGTTGGGTGGAAAAATCGCATCCCTGGAGATAAACGGTGGGATGTTGTCTTCGTCGTTACCGCTACCCGAGATTTCTGCACGTGCGGCATACATGGCAGAGAGAAAATCCATTCTTACGTGGCCAGAGCCCGTACCAGAAACTCGCCTCCGAAGCCTAGTTCCCTCAGAGCCTCTCCCTGCATATGCGACATCTTCCTCCACAGAGGACCCCATAACCTGCCTTAGCATACCCAACATTTCCATGACGAAGTTTCCAGCCAAACCAGTCTCATTCCCAAAAATCGTTTCCAGGCCGTCTGGTATACTGAACGGGTTACGGGTATGGCTGCGATTGCGAAGGGTCCAGTCCTTCATGAAGGTAAAGATCAGCGCCCGAAGTAGAGTTCGCCAAGTGACTTACTCGCATAGCGAATTCGGCACCGTATGGGAAGACGTAAGCCGTCCCATCATCATTGAGGTGTTGGTAGAAACAATCCGCTCCAAAGGGACACAGTGGATTCTCAGTATTTTGGGCTTTAGTAGTCACAAAATGCCTGAAAACCGCTTTATTCCGGAGCACAAGGGAGCGAGAGAGTATACACACCGGCAAGGTACCCGCGCCATGCTTTCTTTGTAGTTTTGTATCACCCGCTCTTTCTCCAGGCCATCTTTCACAAAACGAGAAGAGGGGATGATGTACCGACATTGTGCACGGCACATCGGACATTTCTTGAGGTTGGAAGTATCGGAACCTTTCCCTGAGGGATCACGCCACTTACGTATACACTTGTTAATCGTAAGCCGGACTAATGAATAGCAGGATGGCGCATATACATACGTCGATACAGAAGATGTGGTTGCAGCCGCCTGTCCAAACAGATCGGTAGATGAAATAAGAGTTGAAATCCAGGACACACCCAAAAGACCGTAGAGTGAGGGTTTTTCAAAACAGATGCTGCAACAACTGTCATCCTCATCTTCTGACTTAGCACCTGCCACACCCTTCTCATGGATAAACCAGCATTTATCTCCCCTCTTGCAATAACCTATGGAAGTAGGCAAGTAAGACGAAATGATCTACAATTGTATCTATACTCTTTTGCTCACCTTGCACATAGTATTTGCATCGCTTCGCTTGGTCGTGGGGAGTGAGAAGGGGAGGTCGGGAGCCGGAAGGGTCGATAGCTGGCTCGGTTGAATGAAGAAACTTGCAGGATTTGGCGTTGAAGCAGCCCCTTTCTGTTGTATAGTACTTGCAGACGCCTCGGGCCTTGGACGTTATAGGTCGATGGTCAGTCATGGTCCAGCCAGGCCATGGAAAGTCGAGACAAGCGATAGCCACGTGACCAGAATCATCCCACCTGATAAGGGCAAACGGGGGTCCCAGTCACTGATCCGGTGTCTCATCGACGCTTCTATATAACCGAAGGGTAACCGCATCCTTTTCGAGCGAGTTCTCTCGCTTGCTCAGTGCCTCAGAAGTTGAGAGAGTAGAAAGTAAACTCACAATTTCATTCGTTGGCGAATTACAAGGTCTCATGCGCTTATGCTCATTTCATGGCGCGGACGCGACCAAACAAGAAAACATGCTGCGTCCAATGCCTAAGCTTCTGCAAGCCATATCTGCCCCACCGCTGCACCATTTTCCGCCAGTACTCTTTTATTTGTCTTGTTGATAGCCACATGACCCCCCATAGTTTATTTCTTGATTTGAATCTGTTTTTTCTTCTTGGTCCCTAGACTTATCTACGTATGTTGGCCTCTAGGTACCAAAAAAAATTATTTCAACATGGATTCCATCTTATCTTGAGTTTTTCTTGCTGTTTCATTTTCGGTTCACCCAAGGGAAATGTTGGTTACGCACGGTGGGGGGGGGGGGGGGGGGGGGG
>QLON01000060.1:0-31826 GCA_003313675.1 Termitomyces heimii | reverse complement strand
GGGGGGGGGGGCTCGGGTTGGTCTCTATGTTACCTGGTCCGCCCTGGGGATGTTCAACTCCCATAGCCACCAAAACCCTTATTGCTGATTTCCATGTTTTGCATGGTCTAGGTATTGGCGACTAGCTTTTCATCTAGGGCTCTTTTTCTGTGCCTTACTACATCTGAGGCTAGGCAGTCCATTTTTATTCACTTCATGATAGCTTTGCGCCATCTGCATGTCATTTCCTCTGTCATGGGTATTTGATCTGGGTCAGCTTCTTTTCGTATCTTCCATTCACATCACAGCTTCCATATTAGGCGGACAGACTCTGATACTGTTATATGGTACATCCTGCTGCTTGCTTCGGTTATTTCTCCATTCTCAAGTTTTGGTCTTGCTAGGTTGCATTCTAGGATCAGTCCTATGTTTGGTTATTGCCAAGTTATGTCTCTTTCCCATACTTCCTTTTGGCCTGTTGCTTTGCACTGTGTCATGATGTGCTCCATGTCTCCGGGGTATCACACTCGTAACATTTGCCCCTTGTTTCATAGAACACCGGCAAGCATTGCCAAGAGTAGATGGGTCAAGAGAAAAGTGGGACGGCACGAAAACGGCGGATAAGTCGGGGCATTAATACGGAGAAATACCGTACCTTACTATACCGCTAGACCTAGGACACAATAACCCAAGCAGTATTGCGAGTAAAAATAGGTCTATATAAATAAAACTGGTTCATCATCATCATCATCATAGTTCGGGATCATATCCTAGTATTTGCCTATCTTATATGCAATGTACAGTGCCTTCCACACGAAAGCACGAGAGTCCTTTGTTATTGTTTTATCTTGTGAAGGAGTTCCAGATGTTCTTGTTAGTTGGTGGGTTGTCGTTGATGTCCTTCAGGTTCTACCTCACTCTATCAAGGTTTGTAGTTGTTCCTCTTTTTGGGTTTGGTCATGCATTTGTAGAGTAGTGCTTGTGAGGATGTGCTTAGTTTTGCCCCACTTGTGTAGTACCTGTTCACTAGAGTAATGTCAACTTCTGGGTTTTGGTGAGCTTTTGTCCCTTTTTTTTGCCAGCTCATCAGCTTTTTCATTTCCTTCTAGGCCACTATGTCCTTTTATCTTCATGAGAATGGTTTGTCCTAGCCTTGCCTTCAGGTTTATGGACACCTTCGATCAACCGCTGCCTGTAAACGAGGGAAAGTTTGAGGCTCTGTGGAACAGGCTATCACCTTATGTCAGTTCAGAGTGTCAGAGCAGGGTTTTTCAGAAAGTGAAAGGTCGAGATGTCTGCGACACCACTATCATTCATCAGGATTTCGAACTCAAATTTGCAGTCTGCAATGAGTATCACCAATTAGACACATACCTGACCAGATACCTCGATCGAGACAACAAAAGTGAGAGCACAGGTCAGCGAAAGACTTTCTTAATCGTCACGGGGCAACTGGGAATCGGCAAATCTATCTTTATGTTCTGGTTGTTATGCAGGAGGATTGCCTCTGGAAAGCCGACAACATCGCAAACTCACCGCACATTGTACCTATTTGGGTTTCAATGCCTGAATGGCTCGCGACAATTTCTTTCTGTTCCCGTTCAAGAGGGCAGAAGATACAACGCCTTCCTGTCCATGCCTAAGACGTGGAACCTTGTGGACGCAGAGCATATTTTAGACGCGCAATATCACAATACCCCGTGCGCACAACTCTTGTTGCCAATCCTTCTTCTAGCCCTGGGTGTCAAAGTAAAATGGCCGATGATCGTCTACTCCACTTCGCACCAGCTCTGCAGATTCAAACAGTAGACCAAGGATCGAGGTGGCGCTCGTTAATATATGGAGCCATGGAGTCTCCAGGAAGTCCTCGATTACACGTAGGAATCTTCTGTCAATGCTCCTGACTACTTTGTTGCACGCTCATTATGTCTGTCTCAGATCTATTGGATTGTTTGATCCTTTTCCCAGAGACAGACTGTTAAACCGATACTTGGAGGTCAGTGGCTGCATCCGACAACTTGTTGCTGATGAGGATGCGTGGTGTGAATATCGTCGAGGAGTCATTGACAAGCTGTGAATTAACAGACTCGAACGCAATATTCAAAGCCGTCACCGATCAGACTAGCTGTAATGATCTCGGCGCTGGCAGAATATTTTATGTGCTTCCTGCAGACAGTGACGACACACGACAGTCTTTCCAAATCCAACCCGGGTCGAGATGCATCCAAGAAATGCTCATGAAACACATAGAAAAGTTGGAGGCAGATAAGAAGCAGGCGTTCTGGTTGTCACTTGATGTACCCGTCGGTTGACCGTTCACTTGAAACATCTACGAGTCCTTTATCCTGATCAGCCATGGGCCCGATGACCGGTCCTCACACCTCATGCTACCCACCAAGGAACTTCAAACCTCCTTCCTCGGCGAGCAGACTGGCGAACTCGCGCAGACCATCACGTGGTACATTCGCCCTGTCTCTCCAAACTTCCCAACGATTGATTCCCTGTTGCTCACCAACGACCAACGAGTTTTCTTATTTCAGATCACGCTGGCAGAGCAGCATCCAGTGAAAGAAGATGGGTTTAAGAAACTTGAGGAACTCTTACCCCAATGGACGAAAGACGTTCGGTTCTTCTGTTTCATCGGCGCGGAGAAAGCAAGGGTGCAGGAACCCTGGCATTGAGGACCCAAATCAACGATGTAAAGAAAAGCTGGAGTTCCAATGGATCCATCAACCATATGAATACTTTCTGGCTGTCTTAGCAAGACCATTTGTTGTAATGGGTGATAGAATGAATGACTCTTGATTTTGCTGGCACAGTGTAGAGTCTAAGGGTAAGGTAAAATATAGCGGTGTTCATGTGTTTTTTTGGGTGTGTAGTATCACTATTGTCATGTGTAGCGATGTGGAATCAGTTCACTATGCTAAAAATTGTATTTTGCAACATGATCCACTTGACTCTTGGAAAAAACACAATGAATAAATATATACAAACACAATTGAATAAATATATACAAAGAAATATCTGTTTGGTCGCGCCCTTACGTGACATTTGAATCTGTCACGTGCATGTGACATTATCGCGTTTGTCGTCAAGAGATTCCTCGAAGCTGCCGTGTTCATGTCATTGAACGGCAATGAGGTTGTGGAAACATCAGACGACGAGGAACTCGAACTTAAATGGCAGGGGTGCACGCATGTTCACGCCATTCGCACAAGACCAAACATAACCCATTGTTGTGATGCTCAATCACCCAGAAAGCGCAGAAAGGTCCGTTCTGAATGTACGACTTGATCATCTTCCGTTAATTGTTGTCAAAGTTCTTTCATGACTTTGAGTCAAGTATACCGCCTTCCGAAACACTTGTGCGTCCATCCTCCGAAATCTGGCCCCCAACTTCGTCGTCCCCCGCCACCAGCCCGAACTCAAGTTCTTTATTGCAAACCCCCCCGCATTTGCGCAGGCTATCTCCTTTGGCTCCGGTATTATCTATCGACGCTACTCGTTCATGCCAAGTCCCTGTCCGATGTCAGATCAATCCGAAAGACAATGAATTCGATGATGGGTTACTTCCAGTATTATGGAGCCCATCGTTTAGTTCTACTCCAGATGATGCAGAGCCGTCGTCTATATACATTTCCTCTCCCGGCTCTACCAATCATTGTCCGAGTCCCTCTACCAGACCGCCTAACGAATTCTCCATCCCATCGTCAAGTACACCTGAAGTGATTAATGTACCTTTGAATATACATACAAGGCTGCTGTCACCTCCGTCTACTTTGTCTCTGGATAATCCGACACGGTCACCATCTCCAGATCCAATGTCATTATTCGATGCGTCTCCTTCACAGTCGACTACTTCTGAGGAACTCACTCGGCAAGGAACACCGGTGCACAAAGGCCTAAGACTTGGAGACACTTTTTCTGATCAGGATACTACATTTCCGAAACATGACAAATCTTCTGTGTCTCCGACGCAACCATTCAACATCCGAGTTCCCTCGCGCTGCCTCATGTCACCATCGCCACCCACAGCTATGCAGAATTCTCCCCAGGACTCAATTCTTCACGACTCCCTTATCCCTTCACCCGACCAAGTGCCTGCGCCCATTGATGGTGGACCTAATGACACCGTTTTGGACGACATTGATATATTAAATCTCTCACGATATCCCCTGCGTAAACGTGCTCCTGCTCAACTCAAGCCTTATACAGTTGAAAAGTACCAATACAAGCAAGCTCTCAGCGCCAACCCTGATGCCATCGTCAATATCCGTAACGTGGGAGACCGATCGACCCGCGGCCACTATAATTGCACAGATGACCACCTTGACGAGACGCAAGCTCCCTGGCAACCTCTCGAGGAGACTCAGGGCGACAGTGACGATGAGCAGTGGCACTTACGAACGAAAGTCAGTCTTCGTGAAAACTCCCGTAGTATTGAACCAATCCAATCTGAAGAACGACCGGTGCGATATTCTGAGCTCCTTCAGGATTTGTCTTCCTCGGACGATGAAGAATTGAAGAGTATGCAGAGGTTCTCTAAAGAAGCTAAGCGCCTAGAACGGCAGCGAAAAAAGGCCAAGTCAGAGGAAAAACGGCAGGCCAGATTAATGCGAGAAGGGAATGATAGGGAGGAAGCACGCCCAAGACCGAAAGCTTTTCCTGTCAAAAATTCCTCTGTTTCAACATCAAGATCACTTTCTTTGCCGACTTTGCCGGTGAGTCTTGTAGACTATTTAAATAAAGCGCTGTCTGAGTAGGCGGTATAGACACTATCGCCGTCACCTTCTATAACCTACTCACGCTCACGATCTCAGGTGGTGTCCTCGCCGCCAGTACAGACATCTACGCAAATACCCTCCCCGACTTCTCCTCTAAGCTTTCGCTCCTCTCCGCTACGCTACGTTGATCACGATGAAGCGGACAATTTTGACCGACTCGGTAGTGGAAGTTCTGTCGACTTGTCTGATCCCGAAAAACGATTAGGGCATGATTCCGAAGTCGACGGTAAGAACATTCCACCTAGGCAAGTGAAGATATCTAAAGGCGTCAAGACTCTCTTGCGCATGTATCCGTATTCTATGATAAAGGAACTTGCTGCCAATTCTTTGGAAGCATCCAAATCCAAATTTAAGGCCAAACAGCACACGGAGGACTTGTCAGCAAGTGAGGATGAAGAAACAGCTGTCATTCCCCGAAGGTCAAGAAGTGGCTGGTCCGGATGGTCAACTCGTTCCAAGAACAAAGGAATCAGAGGCGGAACCAGAAGCTCTGATGATGACGACCACTACGCTTCGGATACTAGCGAACCAGTCCAGATGCAGTCTGGGTTGGAGTTGGGGAGTGATCGACAAGATGCCGATGACATCGTCGACTTGACAGGGAACGTGCAAGAGGACTCCAATAATGAGGAGTATGAGGAGGATGATGGGGATGATGACGATAACGATGCAGTGGATGACTCGGAGATTCATGCTTACCTAGCTGGCGATAGTCAATTCAAAAAGCAACAGACTTCTTCGTCTAGTGGTACACGAGAGGAGAGTTTGATTGACTGGATGCTGACAAGGACACGAACAATTGGTGGACCCAGTCGACCTAGAACAAGAAAACATCGTCATGACAAGGCTCACAAACTAAAGCGCTCTGGATCATCGGGATACAAAATCGACGTGACAATCAAAGGCGGCAGAGAACGCCAGACGCGGTTGAATTTCGATAATCATACAGGGAAGAAATCAGCGAACCACAAGTCCCGCAAGGGAACCCACACGCCTCTTCGAGGAGCTCGATTTGGCTCTGTAGATATCGAAACCAGTGACGAGCGTGATTGCCTGGCTCGAGTGATAGGTATCGATGCGCCCCAGCCAAGGAAAGATTGGAGGCAGAGAGAGCGCGAACGGAGAGCTCGTGCCAAAGGGAACGGACTCCACATCTTCACGTCTGACAGTGCACATCTTGTCAGTGGTCAAAGAAAAAGAGGCTTGATAACCGTGAATATAGAAGAGGATGACGGATTTTCGCAAGCTATCGCTCCCTTCCCTCAGGACGGGGCTAAACCGCTTCAGTCGGCTCGTATAGCGAACATCAACTGCAAAGAGTCCATTGCTGAACGAAAAGGGTCGCCTTCCTGTCAGCCCGAAAAGCATGATGTGCGACTGAAAGCTCAGCCCCTGCGCATTGACTGTGGAATTGAAGTCTTACAATCCGGACTGAGCTTCGGTACCAATACATACATTCGTAAAGGTTGGCTTCATGAGTTAATCAGCGTCATTCGTGGTGAACAACCTGCTCCTTTACCCGCCAAGATTATTTTCCATGGCATTGAGCTCGGTCCGGACTCCAGCGTCGACGACTTTGTGGAGTCCTTGAAGC
Source organism: Termitomyces heimii (assembly GCA_003313675.1). Lineage (NCBI taxonomy): Eukaryota > Fungi > Basidiomycota > Agaricomycetes > Agaricales > Lyophyllaceae > Termitomyces > Termitomyces heimii. The sequence continues at coordinate 25,469 of QLON01000060.1, read as the reverse complement.
AAGTTTTTGATGAGCTTTTCGCCATCGTTACGAGTCTTCCTGGGGCACCGACTATGGAAGAAGAACAAAAATGGCGAGGGATGCAGCGCGTGGTCAATCAAACATTATCATGGCTTCTTGCTTCAGCGACAGAACAGGACATAGAGCTTTTGAGAAAGACGGTACAGGAACAAGTCTCAACGTTCGTGTCCCGCATGCGTGACAAGTCCTTTGATTCATCTTCACTGGATACCTTCACGTTAGCCATTTGCTGGTTCATTGTAGAAATCTCAGCTCGTCTCGAACTACCTACCAAATCTCCAACATCAACCACCGTTCTAGGACGATCCATATGTCTGTTGATGAGTTACCTTTGGAGTTGCGGAGTTGAATCTGCTATGGCCTTTTTCAAGGAAGGTGATTTTCGTAATGACTCATTTCCGGAACAATACGTTGCAGAGCTGTGGGTTTCTCTGTTCCATCTTCTTGATAGTCGGAACATTCCAGACGACTTGTCCAGGAAGCGAGTTCACCCCTTCTCGTTCTTATTACAAGAAACTCTCGATTCAACACCTCGGTCGTTGATAAACCCACTGAAAGCCAGCGAGTGGACTTGGCACTCAATTTTCAGCCTATGTGCCCTTACTCAATTCTCTGTTCATGGCATGACGACGAGTGTTTCACGTCTTCCTGCGTCTTGGGAACTTGTAGTGCATGCTTTAAAACAGGTTCGTCTTACTGTGGATGCTACTGCAGATCGCGCCTTGTCCCAGCAAAGTTTACATAAACGCGATCTCTATGCCAAGTGGATCACAGAGCGTTGTTTCCTCTTGAGAAATCGCTGGCACTGGCAACTTGACGACGCCTTGAATGTCCTAGACTGCCTGAGTAAAGTTTTTCAGACCCGTAACTTTTCTGGTCTCCATCATGAAGTTCAAAGACCTGATTATCCTTACTTTTTGATTCACAACGATTGGAGCGTTTTCGAGAAGCTCGAGAGTGGGGACACTGCTTTCGTTGTCTTTCTGAAGCTCCTTTTTCAAACTGTTAGCTGTGACGAGGCCACCGCCCCACGTACCCTATCTCCCAGAGCCAAGAAGATGTTGTCTATGGCAATTCCTGTCACCAAATTTCCGTTTTCGAAGGAGTTATCGACAACAGTGCAGGACCTCTCTATGTTACACAACAGACTTAGTGCTGTGGCTGTTGCCATTTATCTTGACCCCTCAAGCCACATACAACGTATGAAGACTGCTCGAAGTTATGTTGACTTCTCCGATGTGGATGAAACTACTCGATGCGGGGTAATTCGGGGCATGATCTACCTCGCCATCATGTTGAAAAAAGCTAGACTGCCGACTCAAAGCATCAGCCACTGGGCTGGAGAGATGGCAACTACGTTGGCAAATGAGTATAAGGCGTTAGGAGAAAACCCCTCGGCAGGGGTAGGGATTGATGACAAACTGCGCATTTCTGTTGAATTACTTGTTAGAGCTGTTCGACAAATTTTTCAAGTATTCGAAGCTGAAACGGATTACCCTGAACTTGGGCTACTCCGTGGGTTGCTTTCTTATCTCATATGGTTTGACCTAATGCTTTAGTCGAATAGAGGCCCTCGATCCAATTATCAAGATCCCTCATCTGGCTGATCAGCCTACGGCGGCTGACCAAATCCGGCAAATGCTCCAGGTGTTTATCAATGCTCGCAAGAGAGCTCTACCTACCTCCGGGAGAACACGCAGAAAGCCCGCCTTGAAGGAGTCGCAAGAAAGTCAGGACGATTATCCAACAATGGATATAGATTATGATGACCCAGAGCTCTTGGCTGCACTTAATGTCTATGATTCTGAATTCGCAACGCCAGAAGACAAGGATTTCAAAAACAAAGAAGAGCAGTTGAATAGCGTATGGTTGCAGCAATACCCGGGTGCCCAATCTGACTCAATTGTTTCTAGCATATGTTGTCACTGTCTTGGTGGGTTTGGCGTAACCTCAACAAAAGAATCGCAACTTCGGCTTCACTTACCAAAGGTGACTCCGATAAAATTGAAGTTTGGTTGCAGTGTTGGCTTGGCTGTGCTGATGTGACAGTGCACGCGGGGTGTAACACAAAGGTGAGATGGCTCTTCCTTGAGAGCAAGAATGTCAAGTTGATTTCTGAATCATTTTATAGTCATGGCAGAGGTACTTGAATATGAGAGAAAATTGGAAACAGCTCTCGGAATCCGTGCAAAAACGTCTAGATTTCTTGTTCATGAAAAGGCTGCTAGACATTGATCCAACATCCTATTCGGTTGGTCATCATTTTGCGTCTAACTAAGGCTTTGCTCACTTCATCACTTTTAGGACTACATAAACATGTATCTAGAAGCCCTTTTGACAGCCCTCGTCTCAACAGACCCCATCAAAGATCGTGACTTCATTCACCTGGTGTTGGATCTGGATGGAGGTCAGCATCCGCTTCTTGTTGGCCTATCAATTGAAGGGCCGGCGGATCGTCCTGATGAACGGGAACCGACCAACATCTTACAAGGTAGGATCTGAATCCAAAACAACCAATGTTCCAAGCCGACAATCCTCTAGGAATAATAAAGAATCTCGCAGGCCGCCTTGCGGATATGATATCTTTGAATGACCGTGAGGAACTAATTGATCTCTGTATAAAAATTTTTCAAGCTATGAAACGTAACATCTCGGTAGGAGCAAGTTGATTTTCGAGGTACAAAAACTTACATTGTACGAAGGAGCTCGTAGAAGGTTCTCCAGAAAGACAAACGTACAACACTTGGTGCAAAAAGATTGCGCAATCAGTTCAGGCATATCGGGAATTGCGCCATGAACGGTTAGCCCCGTGGATAAATTGGGAACGAGAGCTGGACTGAGTTTTGAGCGGAGTAGAGACCTAGTCGACGCCTATAAATTGTATCAATATGTCGGGTATTTGTCGAGTCTACTAATGTTGTACAAGTAATCATCTGTTGACCTCGAATTTCTACATCAATTTCAGCTGAATATAGTGAGGATGTCATTGTTGGGTTGTCTCATGCTCTTCTTCTGGTGTCTCGGTAGGATCTTCAGGATTGAATTGAGCAGCAATTGTCATGAATCTGTATAGAGAGAATAAGGGAATGCGATAAGTGTGTGGATGCCCATGTACCTCGCCGCGTCGAGACCAGCAAAGGTTCTCATTGCATGGAGATCTACCTGAAGCTGTTCGCAAAGATCTGCCGTTCGCCCTACAGCACGCGACATCCTTCCAAGACTTGCAGAAAGCTGTGCATACAGTCGATCCTTCGCTTGCGTGGCATTTGTCGGCGCGGAAGCCATGACACTACTGTCTGGAGCACCAGAAATAGCGAGCGCAACCTGACGTGAGTTCTCAAAGATAGATTATGTAAGACGGCAAGCACTCGGGGGCAGTGTCAAATATCACATCATGTAGGAGCCGCCACAAAGGAAATGAGAAAAAAATCTTGTATGTATATCATAACAGAAAGCATTACAGAGCAATATACGAGCTATCTAGTCCCAAGGCATGTAAAAAGAGATTTACATTGGCTAATTTTGTCTGACGTTCGTCCTCATCGATGATTAAACCTTTGTTGACCCGGTAGACAATCTCCAAAACCTTCTCGCGCAGCGTAGTAACAAGAAAAGATTGTTGATCGGTTCCTGCATGCAAAGCAATAGCAGCGAGGAGCTGCCAAACTGGCTGGTCAGCGTGATCAATCGGTTTTGAATGTCCAACAGGTAATCGAGCTGCCATCCGATTTGAAGGGAACAATGAAAGTAGATGAGGGGCGAGAGATTGGAATAGATGATCAAACATGGATTTCCTGGACAAAAGATAAGGAACAAGTTGTGAGAATAGAGTGTTGACAGGACGTACCATGATATAGCTTCCTCGGGTGACATGATATTCTGTGCTTCTAGTTCAACACTATTAGTCAAAACCTGTTTGATAACCTCCACACGACTGAGGAAAAGAGTCAATAGAGCAATCCCGGCCTATGCAAATAGTTGAGAAACGGTGAATCGTTTACATGGAACAGCATACTCCAGACTGAGCGATGTAAACAATGTTTGTGCGATCCAGCAGAAGTCCAAGAAGGCCCGTGACTAATTTTAGCTCCGCTCTTGCGACAACAGGCAGGATGCTGTGCAAGACACCCAACAGGAATGCTTCGGATTGTCGTTCAGCTTCAGCACGTTCTTTCGTATCCTCGACGGAGTCAAGTAGATATGCGTTTTGTACCACATCCAATTGATCGAAGCAAGCGACGAGAAGGGTCAGGAGTGTGTACATCCTCTCATGACTCAAGTGTCGAGTGGCCCTGGGAAGAATCTTTTTACCTTTACTAGGAACGAGAAGAGATATGAAGGGATGTGGATTGCTGTGAAAAAAGATTGGAAGGACGATCTCCCTTAGGACTAGAATAGCACATACCTGATTTCAAGAGGTTCCATGACTTTCAAACCATCCCAGAGCTGATCGACACTAGCCTCATATTCCAATTTCCTAGAAAAGAATTATGATGGCCCATGATAGACGCCGTTACAGATACTAACCACTGAGCGATGGTTTGGGCATTGTCTTCAGAAGAAGGTTCGCTTCTTTTAATGTTCTCTGTTTTTAGAACAACATCATAAAGGCTCTCGACGGCTACCAAAATCTGACGATGAGACAGAGGTTCTTTGCGAATGAGACCGTCTGTCTGAGAACGATATCAGAGAGATCTCGAAAATCTTCGATACAAGTGATTGTGATACTCACGTCTCCAGCGTTGCCTAGAGCCTCGCGTCCTAATTTGGCGGCTTCTTGCGCAGCACCTTCCTTAGAGTTTTGAACAGAGTCTTTACTTATGTGTGCATGACCCGCCGACAGAGTTGGGGAACCACCTGGAGTCGCAGCATCGACTTGAAGCAATTGACGAGGCGCAGCCTTATAACTTCGTCCAGAAGTCTTGCCGAGAGCACCTTGCAGGCTGTGAAAAGCTTCATAGTAGTGATGATTTAGCCACGTACATCAATCAGAAAAGTCCAACGCACCGTGAAGACCTTTCTCCTCTTCTCTCTTTCGAGAATTATTGACAATCCGTTCAACTTGCTGTTCCATACGAAGCATGGCATTGGGTCGTCTATTGCCAGGTTTCTGCGAAAGACCAAGGCCTACGCCGCCGCCCGAGTTGAACTTCAGCACACGATCATCCTGAGCATGTATTCCCATACGAGATCGTAAAATGGCGCCGTAGACTTGTGCATAAAAGTCGTCAGCGTATGGATCTTGCGTAACGAGTTGAGAGACCTGTATTCTGGTAATGAAGTCCTTGTCGGATTGCGTCATGAGATCATTATACCGTGCCTACGACCACGGTGAATACACGCTTATGTTTAGGTGAAGCAACATACCATGTGGGCAATTTTGGCTGCTTTTTTCCTCCTTTTTTCCTCCATCTTCTCAGCTTCAATGATCTTGCGCATTGCCTCATGTCGCAGAGCCTCCTGTTCGGCAGGAGAGGCTGCATGTAGCTCTCGTATGATGTCTGTTTGTGAGAGGTCTGGGATCCGATGCTGCAGCATTTTCATCTCCTGAGGTAGGTGTGGCAAGCCATCCTGAAGCGAAACGACAAAATTATTTCCAACAACCGGAGATCGGGAGCGCTGGCGCCGATTTTGTTGCTGCAATTTTTGCTGTTGGAGAAGATGAGCCTGTAACTCAGCAGGGATAGAGCCAGAGGGATGGCGATGGTGCGGAAGCTGATTCGTGACATGACCCTGCTGGGCTCGTGCGGCCATTTGACGTTCCATTTCTTCATAACGCAGTTGCTCCCGTAGCTCTAGCAAACGCTGCTGCTGCTCTTGATGTTGCAGAAGTAACAGCTGACGTTGATGCTCAAGAAATCGGGGAGAAGAGGAAACATCAGGGAAAATATGCGGAGAAGACGTTCGTTGATGTTGCTGCTGCTGAATAGCCCTCTGAAGCTGCACTTGACGTTGCTGCTCTTGGTACTGGAGTATTTGCTGACGTTCGTATTCTTGTTCTTGCTGCTGCAATAGCTGCTGACGTTCACGTTCACGCTGAAGGTGAAACATGCGCAGAGCCTCCTCTTGTTGTTGCAAAAGAAGTTGCTTCTGTTCAAGCTGTCGTTGGCGAGATTGCTGGGCAACGGCGCGCATTTCCGCTTCAATCTCCTGGAGTGATTTGACGCCCGGCTTGACGTTACTATGGCCTGGGGACTGGTGATTGATGGAAGGAGAATGGTCTCCGTCAAAAGGCGAAAACCGAGCGGTCGCTGGTGATGGACGACGGAGTTCATTGATGGAGCGCCCAGCACCATTGTTGCGAGAAAGAACAGAGAAGGGGGACTTGTCATCCCATATCGCTTCCAAAGAGCTGGTTGTCGACCGGACTATGAGAGGAATGAGACGGTCAAGAGCGACTCAAGCGAGCCAAATATGGGTAGAAATCGTACGGGGTTGGGAGGGCCCAGGAGCGGGCGGAGATGACTCTGGACTCTGCTCCTTTATATGAGATTGTGCCCTAGGTTCCTGAACCGGTTTAACGGGATCTGGGAAGGCAGGTGCAGAGAAATCAAAGTCCTTGCCTAAGTCGAAGGATATCAAGGAAGTATCAGGGAAGGAAGTAAAAATGTTTCCATACCGACAGCGACATCGTCACCAAAAGTCTCGTCGTTCAATTCATCACGTCCTTCCTGGAGCAGGTCACCTAAGCCGTCGTAACCCTCCTCACCCCAAGTATATACAGCAACGTCTTCAGAGGCGAGATCAACAGAGTCCTTGTGATTGAGCTTTTCCTGTTCTAAATCGTGTTGTTCAAAACCAAGGAAAGACATGACAACATGAAGAGAAAAGAAGAGATAACAAGAGAAGAGAACAGGTACGATACTGCCAAATGACTTGGAACTTCTAATATACATCTCACGCTCTAGTCATACAAGTACAATCACACAAAAACAACGCGTCTATGCCCCACGCATCTTATGCACAGTCTCTAAGAAGTCCAGCAGCGTGCTCGCACTCCATGCCTGCGTATTGCACGAGTCCGCACAATATTGTCCGTTTTCGTTGGTAAGTTCGGGAATCCCTGCCCACGGGTTATTCTGAATATGCTTCCGAGGCCCCAAAAGTATCTTGTACAGGTGGTATAATGTCATGCTCTTCTCCTGAGTTTCATGATCAACGGAAAGCTGAGGCTCGTGTCGAAATGGACTAACCTCTTCGTTTGCCCTCGTCATCGAGAAGTATAGATATGCGCGTAAAAAGTAGCCTAAAGGCCATCCCCACTCAGGTCCCTTGAAAAAAATTAACAAACATCAAGATACAGCGAAGGATATGACAGACATTGTGGTAATTTAGGCCCTTTGCGATAGAGGGGTCCGTTGAATCATTAGAATTATCGTAGTTGGGGCGATATTGGAGGTCAAGTGGGTCTAGTGTCTTCATCCCAAGGGGACCGCGCAGAACCTCGTCGGCGAGCTGTAGAGCACCAAGTGCCCGTTTCTGATCAAACAGCTCCGGTGCAACGGTCATGGCAATCAGAAAATTTGGTCGGAACTGGTAATCGGACCATTCTCTTCCTGGTCCAGAACCATAAACATCCTTATAGATACCCCTGCGATTGACCAGCGATGAATCGATAACATAATTGTGGTCTTCCGAAGGATCTAATCGGACATTACTTTTGCACCGTCCAGCGATGATGCAAATGAAACATACCCGAAGGTACGTAGTAGCACTTCTCAAACGATCCCTTAATTAGTTGAGCCCATTCCTTGTATGTGACCAATTTCTTTTTACCGTCAACTGTTGTGTGAGACATCAGGATCAGAATATGCTTTGAACTGAATGTCCAACTCACTCGTTGCAACGACACCCTTGAATGGAAATTTACCTGCTGTAGACAGACCATCAAGCCAAGTCAAGGTGCTCTTGAGCAATCCAGTTATCTCAACAGGAGCGCCATCTCGAGGCGTTCCTGGTACACCCTTTGTACCCGCTTTCTGCGACTCCCCCATCTTGTCCATCCAAGTTCCACAATTGTGTTCGTTTCCCCCCAAGATAAAACCTGTTTCCCAATTTACGTGAATATCAATGTTAAACCCTGCATCCGTCATCTGCATATCAAGATTTGGTCCAGCATTGTACTCCCTGAAATGAATTCCATCCGCGTGCCGTTGCACTATCTCTTGGATAATTTCGGCGACAGTACTCGAATAAGCGTATGCACGTGGATCATCCCAAGGAATCCATGTATCGTCCTTAGGGAACCGCCTCTTTACGGGCTCTGATAAAAGAGAAAGCCCATCAGGAGCGCTTAAAACGTAGTCCTGGATGTTCTGCAGCATCCACCAAGGCGAATCCCGAGAATTGTATCTAAGGCGACCTCAGTCAAATCTTTTATCATGAAAATTGTTAGATACTTACCTCGGGTTCCGGACGGAATCAAGTAAATTAGGAATCAATCCGTGTTTCAACGTTGAAGCAAAAGCAAGAATGTGCTTCTTAGCACCTTGAAAATTTCCGGTCGTCAAGAAAAGACCTCTGAGTGAAATGAAAATATCGCGTCCCCAACACCTCGCCCAGCCTGCTGAAAAGTGTGGCAGCCCTGCGGCCAAAGACGACGTTGTTTTGCCAGGATCAAGAGATGCCGATTTCACTAAACCATGCATTTGGACTGCGCAGAGCGCCAAATCATGCGTGAATGAATGTCCTGAGACTACAAAATCGGAACATTGCTCGATGACGGAGCGACGAGCGGCTTTGTAAGCCGTAGAAACGACTAGCGCGAAGTATTTGGGTCTCATGAAGTTTGGTACACCGCTGCAGATACGATCCAGACGTTCATTAAGCCACTGAGCAGGCTTTGCGAGGTTGGGCAAGTTTTTTACTTGACTGAAACACACAACGTTTAACAGGAGACGCATGAATCGGATAAAAAAAAGGCTTACTGGCTGAGGCGTTCATGAACGTAGTCCAGAGCCCAAGTACCTTCTCTCAGATGAGTGCACAAAGGATGTCCGAGGTCGTTATATCTCATGATGTGGCGTAATGGGTGCATCCAGCCTTCCAATCCACAGTACACCAGTTTCCCAAGACCTGGCACATCGTACACACCAAACTTGCCATCAGTGGCGTCTCGCTCTTCTCCATCTGCACGATGTAGAACAACGTTAAGATCAACGAGATCGAGGCTGTCGAAAACCTCCTGAGCTCCTTGAGAGCAGAATTCATCAAGCGAGATATCGAAATTCTGCATTTGAGTCTCAAATAGCATAATGCTGCCTGGCGGGAAGTATTCCGGGACGACAATCTCAGCATAGGGACCCTCAGAGTCCAGGCCCTGTGGAACCACAACAGGTGTCATCTCTATGAGCTCCGAGGGCATTCCCTGGAGAGAAGTCGCAGTCTTCGGCACCCCATATGATGAAACGTTGATATTGGCGCCAAAGATGAACTTAGCGCGAGTTCGTCGGAGTTTGATGGGATCGACTAGGACAGAAAGGTATAAGGTATGTTTATCTATAGAGTTAGTCAAACGTACTGAAACCACGATCCTTAGATCCCTTCGAGAACGCCGTATGCGCTACTAATATGTATCCTTTTTGTGTAGTTGGTTTCACCCGATGGACGACAATATACTAGAACAACAAGATGTCAGAAATCAAAAAGCGGAGAAACCATAGATATACATCATTCTCTTGGTGGACGTGCCCTTCCTCGTAGCCACCAATCGCCATCTCCATATGCAAGTGGTTCAAAACTCGCTTCACTTTGGCTATCCCACTTTGTTTGCCGAGACCTGTCACGTCATAGAGCCGCTTCTCAGAAACCAAGTTCAAGAGTTTGGGATAAAGATCATCGAATCCTTTCACCGAGCCAATGGCGCTGTAGCTGAACGTGACTAGTGCACCAGTAGAAAGTGCATCCTCAGCTGAACGCTTGTCGAGAAGGGATTCATTATCATGCGTAAGGTCATAAAAGAGCGCGTGTGGAAGAGCGCCGTTTAGCGGACTAACTATGCAGGACCGCACAGGACCTTTGCCGGTTGGCGATGGCAGTTCCTCGCGGTTCGTCATACAGGCACTGTCCATAGATCCTGGATGAAGTTCAGATTATCATGATACCGACATCAATCGACAACAAACCAATAGGTTTACCGATCCCATGTCTATATATTAATCTTGATAACTCTTTGGGGTCGGGTGCATTGGCACTTTCTCTAATCAAACTGTTGATCCCAAGTTCACGAACGAAAACCAGGTCCATGTCTTCGCTGCCAGTAAAAAGCTCGGCGCACACATACAAGTCAGGTCGTACGACTCGCGCTGCGTCGAGCATCACAGTGCCTACTTCCAAAGGCGTAGAATGGCAATTGTCGATACGAAAGCCATCGAAAATACGCGCAAGAGACACAACGTAGGTTAACATGTGATCCCATAGCCAAGGATTGGCTGAAGGAGAAGAGCCGTATCGCAACTTTACACAATCTCCCCAGACAATAACTTCGCGCCTCAAATAAGCTTTGGACGGTGGAAGGGCAAAGTTTTGAAGAGGATCAGCATCCCAAATCCAGCCGTTATTAGCAAGAGAGTAGGCAAGGGGGTCAGCCTCTGAATGTGGAGATAAACGAGTGAAATACGACTCGACAAGAGGTTTTCTGAAAAAGATGAATAATATTAGAAAAGACGGAGGGTGGTAAACGACCTCCACGTACAATTTGGTGATTTCACCCAATTTTGGACCATGAGCATCTAACCTCGTGTACCTAACCCGATTTCTGATATTTTCAATTGCTACTCGGGCATCCTCTTTCCATTCATCGTATAACGGAACGTTGATTACATCAACAATTTTCCCCCAAGCGTCTCCGAGGGCGCTATAATCAGTGATCTCCGTAAAAGCCGCTTTTACCAGCCCAGCAGAGGTCGCCGCATCAGCCTTGACACAAAATCTCGATGAGAGGCTATTAAGACCCTTGATAATGCCCCGAGACTTGGCGACGTGAGCAAGCTCGACTACAGATTTCCCAGTGACGTCTGGGCCCGACCAAGGTGTGTATTTGCCGGAGGTGAGAGCATCTTTTACGGCTTTCCTTTCACGTGAAACGTCTAGAACATAATATTGCCAAAAATTTAATTCCTCAATCATCGATCCAAATGCATTGAGGAGAATGTTGATGTCTCCTTCAGAATCAATAGTTGTTGGAAGTCCTTGAATTGCAAGATGATCTGAAAATTCAATCATAGCAGTGTCGAGTTCGAGAGCAGGCGTTAAATGAGGGGAATTGGCAGGACTGAAACCTTGGTACGAAAAAGACTGTCAACTGTACTGTTATCTCGAATGAAGGGGATACGTACCTGCTTCTGGATGTTGCATCAACCATGGACTATCATTCGCAGTGTGATTGAGGACGACATCGGTCAACGCTAACAAAGCATATTCTTCTCTTGCAACCTCAAGGACTTCTTTGATTTTGTCTGAATCAGTGCTAATGGCAGGATCAAACTTCAACTGGTTTCGGAGGGAGTACGGGCTTTCGCTCTCGCCTCGCTCCTGCAAAGGCGTCCAATGCAACATAGTGTATCCACGTTGAGAAGCCTCTTCAAAGTGTCTTCGCCATTGCGAAATGGATCCCATCCATTTGGAGACGACGGTCAGGATTGCGAGGCCGTTGAGGGGCAGGTTGACATATTTGTGCTCACTCACAATCGCACCACCATGGTCAGGGGACAGAGGCTTTAAAGTCTGAGAATCCAAGATAGGACTACGAGCTTTGATTCTGAGATGAGGATCAATATTAAAAAAACCTTCGCGTCCCTTGATTCGTTGACCGGGCGTATCGCTATCATATTCGACCCAGTAGACGAACGCACCCGCGTGCGATATAGGAAGATCTATGTGGATGGATTTAGAATAGTCGATTGGAAGCCTGTACACATGTTAGAGTAGATATATGCGATCGATAAGATCGCAAAAAACGCGTACTTTCGCTCAGCGAAACGATCACGTCCGAAGATTCCGCCGTCCAGAGGGAAATTAGTTTTAAAAACGCCATTCCTAGCGGCAGGGGTACCTGGATCGATCGACACACGGAGAACATACGGAACATGTGCGGGGGGCAGACGTATGTACTAAATATGGGTCAGCATCAACCGACGCGTGAAATCGGAATGGAAACGAAATCGCACGCACTGAACGGTCTTTATGTGGGCCACCATCCGTATCTAGACGCAGCTCGTACACACGGATTGGAGCATCTCCTGGTCGGATTTGAGATTGAAAGAACTCTATGCCTTCGTCTGCGGGAGTTTTGGGAGTCGTCGGATTTATTGGAGCATTGGAACTCGCTGTAGACGATGGTGGGACGACAACTGGAGTAAGCTTTTGCTGTTGCAAATTCTGTCTTGTTGGCTTTGCCATCGTAGATAATATCGAGGAGATGGGAAATGGCTGGGGTTGAATATTGAACTTGAGCTGCAGACCCTTCATATAAAGTGTGATGTCACTGATTGATCATGATTAGGTAATATAAAGTCATGAACTTTAAGCGTTGCACGTTTGAACCCTGCTTCGACTATCATGCTTAGTATACTAGAAAAGAGGGAACCATAGTAAGAAGGGTCTAATAAGGTTATTATTATGCAGCTACCCCGCACCAGCACACTGGGGCAACATTATAGTGATCCAGGCCAAAATCCTCAGTCCGTCCGAATGACTGCCTCTGCAAGGATTTTTGGGTCAGATTCCAATTGCAGAACCGAATGGAAAACAACGAACTGAAGAACTCATATGATAGCCAGCAAAGTGCGGTACTGGGCATGATGGTCAACACTCGTGGTGTTAAACCCCGACCAAAACCCTTGATACCATCCCTTCTCCATATCACACGAAATGCATCCGTCATTCCTCTGCAGTTCCGAATATCCGAGTCTGCAGACGTTCCGCGAGTCTGCAAGATTGTTTTGGCTACGTCCAATGGAGTTGTCACGGCAGCTGCAACAGCTCCGGCGACGGCTCCTGAGACGATATGTGTTGTCGGTGAGTACTGATGTGAAGGGTTCATAAACCGTTTGAGCTGTTCATAAACGGTGAATTGAATCGCGTTGAATGGTATTGAGATGGCCAACGTTGTTGGATATGACACGTAGAAGGCTGCAAGACCCTCTTTACGGAAGACTGTCCGTGCGCATGTGAATACAGAACGAAATTCAGACTTGTGCAACTGCATCCGTTGCTTGACGACTGAAGTTTGGAGCAAACGCATAACGATCATTAGGATGCCTGACCGTATATCCAACAGAAAATTCACACACCGTCAAAGGGATTCATGAGAGCATCACTGGCAATAGTTGCTGAAGCACCCGCAAGCGCTGAAGAGAAAGAAAAAAAAGTTGGCGCACAAGACGAAAATGAGAGAACAGCGCACATGTAGCGACCCATTGATTGCCTGCTTCGTTCCCCCCTGCCAGTTCCTTAACAGCCTCTAGTGTTCCAAAGTGTACCGCGTGAGCAGGACCAGCGCCCAACACAACAGACGATACTCCCCGCCATAACGCTCTTAACCCTTCCGTAGATGAAATTCTTGAAAAGGCGTTCCCAATACCACTATACACGGCCACAGGCGACGCTGCAAAAACTTGCATCCGTGTCTTATAGTATGAATCAACATCGACAGATGTTAAGGATGCAATAAACCAACTTTAATACTGTCAACAGGGAACATAACTGCATGTTCAGATATTCCGGCCTATGTATAAGCTCTAGGTCAGACACCACAAGTCCTGGGATTGGAGTACTCACGAGGGCCCCGGCTAACATATTCACCTAGATACGAAAAAAGAAGTCACAGACCCTCCATTATCAATAGGTGAAACTAGGACGTACAGCGAACCCCGCATTAGCTGGCAAGGCTTCATAATCTATTTCCTCGGACATGAGTACGACCTGTCGGACACAACTAATCTAGAGGCCGAGACAGAGCCTGGGCTGCCTGTGAGGTGGCTAATTTTTGGAGAGAAATAACCGAAAAAATGTCGGATCGAGTTGGACGAAGGGACGGCGATTGCCTGCGATTGCCCGAACTAAAATTCTTAGCCGAGTGCCTGACTGATTTTGACAGCGGGTCAGACAAGCTTACTCCGAAGTCGTTGGCGGTTAAGTAGTTTATGTCCACTTACTGTATAGATTGTCGCTGTCTTGACTGCCTGAGAACACTGACTCAAGAATTGAAGAAGTGGGAATCAATCGTCATTCAGCATCTAGTGATATGGCAGCCGCAAAAACGATTCTAGTAGACTTTATCAATATTTTTTGAAAACCAACCTTGTGGATCATTGTATTGTATTCTAGATATCCTAGATACATGTTTACTAACTAGACCTAACTAGTAACAACTTACTCTGAACTGCAATTACATATCACACAAACATGTTTTATCGGAGCTGGTGATCAGAGATGAAATGACTTCCTCCTGCACAGCGATACCCTTGCCCAGGCACTTTAATCCAGGGGTAACCTTGTACACACACTCCCATCTCACGAAGTCTCTGTTGTACAGCTTTTTCCTTCCTTTTTTCCTCTTCTACATGTTGATGCTTCTTTCTGAGAGCTGCTGCTAGCCTTTTTCTTTCCTGCTCTGCCTTCTTGTGCTTGAGATGTGCCAATTCTAGTTCATGCTGCTTTTGTTGCCTCTCTGCTTCATCTCTGGCGGCAGCAGCTTTTTGAAGGACTTCAATATTAGCTTTCTGTTTTTGCTCAGCTTCTGCCTGTTTTGCAATCTGTCGATTTAAATTTTCCATCTTCTCTGCATCCTTTTTATCTCTGTCCTCTGCTTCCCTCTTGCATGCTTGTAGTTGCTTCCAAATAGCATCTGAGACATCAGGATCACGATTGATCCCACCGGTTTCATTCAATTTTGGCAGGCACCGCTGTACATTTTCAGGACTTGTGAGGTCTCGTGCTGTAGAGTGGCTCTGAGCTTGAGCCTGATTTAAGGGATATCTATTCTTTTGCTGATGAGGCTGATGAGGCTGATGAGGTTGTGATTTTACAGTGGTACTTTGAGTCTGGTGAAGAGCAGATGGGGATTGTGTATGCACTGTAGATTGCAAACCTTTTCTGCCTTGATTTAACAGGGGTTTTTGCTGTGCTGGCAATGGAATTTGTGTTGTGCTGGGAGCTGATGGAGAAATCTTTGTATTATGCTGGTGGGTTGTCCCTGTTTGTGTTTTGATAGGAATTGGCATTGGAGAAAATGTCTGGATTGGCATGTTGTCAGAACTTTTGTTCTTCTTTGGAAGGTTTAAGTTTCTTTTTTGTTGTTCATAGCGCATAGTCTTCATAGCATCCAGAGCATCTTCTGTAGCTAATACCATTGGGTTGGTAGATGCCGTACCTGCCTCCTCAGCTTTCAAGAGCGCAGTTTTGATCAATCTCTTTGATAGCTGAATTATATCTCGAGCATTTCCCCATGCAGGAAGTTCTGATAGAGAGGATACAAGCTTCGCCATTTCTTGATAGCCACTAGATAAGGGATCATCCAACTGAAGGAGCTGAACATTGGACTTGGTTAGTTCTTTCTGAAGGATCTCGAGGCACTGAGAAGCTTGTAGGTGATGGAAAAAGATCTCCTCTGGAAAGCGACTTGCTAATCCTGGGTTGACAGCCAGTAATCCATTAATCTCTTCTTCGTAGCCAGCAAGAATCACAATCATTTTTGACTTGAATTTATCCAGTGTCAGCAGTGTCACTATCTCATCAACAGCTTCATTGGCAAATTTGCCATTACACAGCCTATATGCTTCATCAATAAAGAGGACCTGTCCAAGTGCTTTTTCGAAGATTTTCTTTGTTTTAGGGCCAGTATGGCCAATATATTCCCCGATGAGATCTGTGGCAGAGCACTCAACCACTTCTGGTGAAGAGAGAAAACCCATATCATAATAGACTTGACCCATTTTACGAGCAACAGTAGTTTTCCCCGTCCCTGATAAATCATAAGATAATGTCAATAATAATTACAAAAAAAGTTCACCTGGTGGGCCTTTGAAGATAAAATTTGTTGGAATCAGACTGTTCCCTTCCATATTTTTATGTTTCACAATTTGAGCCAGACGTTGATATTCTCCTAACTTCTTGACAATTTCTTCACAACCTACAACATCCTTAAACAATTCAACAAGGTTGGCTGCAGCATGACTTCCACGATCATGCTCAGGATCAAAATCTTCTGGTTCAAAGAGTGTGTTGGCAGATTGGTGTGATGTTGCAAGTGATCGGCGAGCATATCTTTGTTTTGCTTGGTTGAGAAGATTATCCACTGCTCCACCATTCCCAAATCCTTTACGATTCCTAGCACGATCTAAGACCTGCATTGCAGTAGCTTTTGCAGCATCAGTAGCTGCTAGGTCTTGTTTCTTCATTTTGAGTTCAAGGATTTCAAGTAATTGAGGAGTAGTATAATCTTCAAAATGAAATGCATCTTCCATGGCAAATCGTCGTGAGAGTCCTGGATTGACACGCTGGTTATATTTGAAAAATAACGGATTAGTAGTTGAAGTTAGAGAATGTAATGCTATGACTCACTTGAAAGAAATCTGTCATTTCCTCCTTGTAGCCTAAAAGAAGAACACATCGATCTTCTCCAGGAACATTCTGAATCTCAGCAACTAAAGTGTCTATAACAGCTGTTTTGAAGACGTCATTATGACCACTACCAATGCTTTCTCTTCCTCCATGCAACATGTAGGCCTAGTAACTGGAATCACTCACAATATTAAGTTCTAATAGACATGACCTACCTCATCAATTATGAGTACTTTGCCAAGAGTGCTGGCTAGAATTCCCTTTGTTTTTTCTTCAGATTCCCCAATATGAGAGCCTATAAAATCAGATGGATTTTTAAGCACAACTTTGTAACCAAAATGTCAGATTGTTATCATTCTAGCAGTAAGCATGAGATCATCTACCTTCTCCATCGCTTAGAAGGCCTATATCTGCAAGTATCCTTCCATATAATTTTGCAACAGAAGTTTTGCCAGTTCCAGGAGATCCAAGAAATACTCGATTCAATGCAATCAAGTTAGGTTGTTTTTCCTTTAGTTCTCGGTGATAGTTGCCATC
Source organism: Termitomyces heimii (assembly GCA_003313675.1). NCBI lineage: Eukaryota > Fungi > Basidiomycota > Agaricomycetes > Agaricales > Lyophyllaceae > Termitomyces > Termitomyces heimii. The sequence goes on along the minus strand of QLON01000060.1, from coordinate 8,348 downwards.
AACAAGGTGCATAAGCGCAGCAAGAGAATCTTTGACTGATTGTAACCCGATCAGTGATTGAAGTTCAATCCAAGCAGAACTGTTTGTTCTAGCTTTTGCTGGATCTGGGCCAATAATATCCTCCATAGTTAAATGAAAGTCATCCATATTCCATCCTTCTTTACGTCCTTGAGTAATTCGAAGGGCTTGACGCCGAAGAATCTTGTCAAACATGATTTTCAAAGCACGTGCATTTCCAAAGCCCTTTTTGCCTCTTCCTCTACCAAGGCGCCGGATTGCAATACGAACATAAAGTCCACTAACACCATCTTCAACTGTCCAAGACTTCCCGCTGAAGTGTTGTTTTAAACAGTTTTCAAACATGTGAAGAAGTTCCTGATCTGTATAGTCAGAAAAGTTGAGTTTATATGGAATACGGCTAGGCAATCCAGGATTGTGTTCAAAGAACTTCTCCATTTCCTTGGAATATCCTGCAAAGAGGAACACAAGTTTTCCAATGTTGTTTTCCATTTCCGCAAGGAGATAATCAAGTACCACATAACCGCCATGATTATGTGGACTTGTCAATTGATAGGCTTCATCAATAAAAATAGTACCACCTCCGGCTCTGAGCATTCCATCAATGACTTTCTTCATTCCATCAATACCTTGATGTGCTAACAGAGAGCCAGTAGATTCAAAGAATGCAGTGCCAGTAAGAGCACCAAGTGATTCCAGCATTTTACTATAAAGCCGAGCAACTGTAGTTTTACCTAAATTGCCATATATCAAAGTCAATAAAATGGCATTTTAATCAAGTCAAGTATTGCTTACCTGTTCCGGGATTTCCAAGGAGTGCAGTGTTAAGCCTTTCCTTGTTCAAAGATGTACCTTGTCGCTTTTTTGTATCAATGAGAGCTTTGATAGTAAGAACTTCTTTTTTAACTTCTTCAAGTCCAGTCATGGCCATAATTTCATCAATTGCGTCATTCAATGCACCTTCAATGTTTTTTTGACGTTGCCACTCAATTTGTGAAGGTGAAGAGTCCAGTGGTGTCAATGATTGATTTGGTTTTGGGGTGAGTTTTAGAGAACCTTGAGGTTGGCTGTTTTGTGAAGTAGAAACTTTGATTTTCTCAGTAATAATTAGTAATTGATATATGAAACAAGCATACCTTGTTTAGTGACAACTGGAGATGCTGGTTGTATTGAAGGTAAAGTCATTCTTGATGGTAGTGGATTGTTATTGGCAGATGAAACAGCTATTACAGTATTCTTTGCTTGAAGGGTAGCATTTTCCAGATCTCTTTGTTTCTGCTGAAGAGCAGCAGATCTCTCTTGCTCTAAGTGTGCATCCTTCTTTATTTGCTCCTGGTGTGCAATAGCCTCATTAAACTCATCCATTTTGTGTTGATGAGCCAGTTCCTCTGCTTCCTGTTTCTGTTGTAATTCATACTCCTGTTGACGCTTCTTCTCTGCCAGTTCCACTTCCCTTTTACACTTTCCACAAACAGTGGGTTGGGTTTCATGACATTTCCAGATTTGTAGATGACCTTTAGGGCATTGTGACTTTAAAGTGTATTGACATTGGACCTCAGAATGATCGTATGAAAAATGACACTTGGAGGGGCATTTGTGTTTTCCACAGCCAAGTTGTACTCCACTAATGATCAAAGCAGTGAGTACAAATCAAGATATCAGAAGTTAAAAACAAATTCGCACCAGGGCTCGGTACATCCACCATCAGGACAATAAGTTTCAAAGTCTAATGGTTTTTGGAGACAGGCTTTTCTATCCTTGTGGCGTTCACACTGGACAGGCAACCCATCATAGATATGCTGACCCCCATTGAGCAACGACATCAAATGATTCCACAGTTGTCCACCTTTGCGAGAACCAGTAAATGTTTTTGCATTCCCAAGCATGATGAGTGAATTGCGAGCACGAGAAAGAAGAACATTCAATCGCTCAGGTGAAATCATGAAACCAATATCGTTGTGTGCATTGCTTCGAGTGAGGGAGACTATCACAATATCACTCTCTTCTCCTTGGTAATTATCTGAATAACATAATCAACACCTACAATAATCAAATATTTGTAGCACAAACCAATAGTAGCCAAACGTATCTGCTGTTTTGAGGATTTTGATGATTTATGTGAAATAATGCTGGCTCCTGCTGCAATGAGATCAGCAATGTCCAGGTCACTGAGAATTGCATCCTGGTCTTGATTCAGTGCCTTTTTCAGAAGCTGAAGTTGGCCAAGATACGGTGTTAAAATGACCATCTCCTCACTCCGATAGCCCTGCTGCACAAGATATTTGAATATTTTGAGAACCATGTCGACCTCGAAACTGTTCTGCTTGGAGGATGTCGCTTCTCCATCCTTATGATCAGAAAGATCAGAGTCATCCTCTGGATGGTCATGGTCTATAAAAACAATATTATCTCGAACCCCTCGAAGGTCAGGGCGATTTTGAGTTTTCGGTGCATCCAACAGCTCAGGATAGGTGAGTTCACGGATGAGTGCTGAAATTTCAGGGCGCATACGGTGCTGGGAAGTGAGCTTTGCATGTGGATAGTCTCTCAGTATTAGACGTTCAAACAATGACTTGTTGAGATCATAACCCTCTCCCTTTTCTACAGTCAACTCATAGTTTTTGACTTTGGGGCGTAGCTGCCTTTACAAGAGTCAGTATCGTCACAATGGGTCGACCAAAAAGTTAAACGTACTTGTGATCTCCGATAAGAATTAGTTGGGAAGTTTGCAAGGATAGGGCTGTCAGGACATGGCTTTCCAGAATTTCACCTGCTTCCTCAACAAGCAGGATATCTGGGGATGCTGCTTGAAGATTGTCACTGTATTTTGCAGCAGCAGTCGTCGTGCATCCAATTATCCGTTTTCTCTGAAGCAGATTGGTGTCCTTTTCGGCAAATAACTTGTCCAGCTTATTCTGGTTTTTGTTGTAAGCAGCTGCACTTCGGTAGAGAGACATGATCTGCTCTTCATATATAGCCATTGTCCATTTTTTGATACGCTCTTTTCGAACTCGGAAAGGCATAGACCATAAATCTTTTTCTCGCAAAACAATTTCATCGTCTTTGAATACACCACCACCTCGTCCTGCAGACCACTCATCAAGAAGGTAAAAGTCATCCACGACACGCCCTCCTGATGCCATGCGAGTAAAGCCATCTGTGGCTGGGGGTACCTGAAAAGCACTGTGGATCTTGGGTTCTTCAAATTCAAGGTGGTTCATGAGATCTTTTGAAGACACGTGTGACTCGTGATAGACTTTGAAGTCTTTACAGAGGTCTTGTGCATACTCCATAGCTGCGGTCTTCATCTGGTCTATAACAGTCCACGCTTCCCGACTGAGCTTGAATGACGATTTCTGATTCTGCATTTTCAGACAAGCTGTCCGATCTGTCGATTTTCCACCTAGACGGACAAGACTGGTCTCAGGAATGCCCACATCCAGAAGACTTGTTAGAATATCATCCAAGGCATGATTTGTGTAGCAGACGACTAGAATCGTCTTGTCTGTAAGGTCATGGATAGCTTTGGCGATAAGCGAACCGATAAATGATTTTCCGGTGCCTGATACCGTTGTTCGTCAGCCCTGCTTCAAAAGCACAGGATCAAGTGCTTACCGGGAGGACCCTGAATCAAGGATACCTTTTGAGTGAGACCAGCGATGAGTGATTTTGCTTGGGAAGGATCCAACTTGGTGCTATTGGTTAGATGAAGCAGATGCTGAAAGTCGTGTCGCGGATTGATTTTAAGCGTTCGTACGAGTTGCGCAAGTGGGGCAGGCTGAGAGTCGAGCATTGATGGTGAACCACTGTTGGAGTCCCAAAACAGGAGTTCAGGGGATAAAGGCAGGGTTGTAGTGTGCTGGAGCGCTTTGAGAACATGCTCGTAGGCGAACACCGCGGTATCAACTGAAAGAAACTCGACTTTTGTAGCGAACTTGAGCTTGAGCAGTGTTGTGGTGACAGCAAGTTTTCCTTCAATTTGCAGCACAATCGACGGAGGTTTCTTGACTAGTAAATCTTCCTCTCGACTGAGTGTTACGAACGTGACGATTTCTCCATCGACGAGGAGACAACCCATGGACTGATGCTTTAGGAAAATTCGGTTTTCATATGCTTCGAGAAATTTTTCTCGGGATTTTGCATCTTTCAAGCCCTTGATATCGTTCTGACACTCCATGACGAGCCCCCACCTGGTGCATCGCCTCCCTGAGCCAAAATGGAGGCCCTTGAGAAGCAAGCCATCTATTATCAACCCTTTGCGACGATTCTTCTTTTCCCCCATTGCGATGTGCACATCCTCTTTCATTTCATAAAGCATATCCTCCCTCAAAAGACGAAATTGATTATCGAGATGTGTAACGACGCGCGCAGAGTCTTCGGTTTCGTCAACTTCTAAACTACGCCTCAGGAAAGGCCTTTCAGTGGAGCTGATCTCACTAGGGGTAGGAAGGATGGCAATGTGGCGAAAGTCGACGAAATCGTTGTCATGTCGACCGCCGGGACTGATTCCGCCGTTGAAAACTATACCAGCGGCAGAGGCTTCCAATACGAGTTTGATTTTTCTGCCAAATGCCTTGAGGTCATTGTCGGATGCATCTGTGAGCGACTTGAGGACATCAGTCGCCTGGTGCCGATACTCGTCAGATTGGGGAGAAGGAAGGGAAACCAGGTGATGGAGCAACCAAGCAAAACCGATCTGAGCCCTTTTATCCAATGTGTCTTGCTTGAAAGAGTGGATAAAGGGGTCCCAGAAGATTGCTGGATCGACAATCTTTATGAGAATATCCGTGAGAAATTGACCACCGCCAATGCCCTGCAGTTCAGGGAGCTGGAGGTAAGTGAGAAGGTCAGCGCAGGGACCGTTGAAAAAAACTGGCGTGAGATGAAAACGGAGGGCAGACTGCAAGGCGTCGAGTCCGTTGCTGTTACTCATGAGCTTGCGTATACAGGCTGGGCGGTCTTGCTGTGCACAAAGAGCCTCGATGAATAGCTTTGCATTATCTGGGACGACGGTCTGCTTTCCGAGCAATACAGTGCTGAAAAGTTTGTTGAGCTTTGCAATTCGATTGGAATCCATGATGATGAGAAGATGGTACTTGAAGATGATGGCGATAAGGGACTTGTGAAGGAGAATAAGGTTTGCATTAGCCGCCAGGAAAGTAATCGAACCATATAATGAGCGCTAAGATCCTGACGATCAAAAGCAGAAGGAGGATATCGGCGCAGTAGTTCCCGAGGACTGGAGATGAAGCACTTGAGGAGTGACCTTTTTCATAGATAGAGAAGCTGAAAAGACAGATTTTAATAATTGGTACATTATGAATTGCATTAGAATGGGATGAGACACTGGGAGCAGGACGGGAATGAAGAATGCATGAGAAGCTGCTTTGTAATTGGGTTGTTTCTCAGCAATGACCTCGTTGACGCTGCCACTGGGGACGGGGGGCTATGAGTCTGGGGACTCGTCGACAGACGCCATGGCCAAGTTTCCGCATACTCGTGCGCAGCTGAGTGCGATTGCACGGCAGTACAAGGCGCTGGAGACGTATGAGGAGGAGGAATTGAACCGGGTGACGTCTGGGTGGGTGAATCGTGTGGTGGCGCTGCTCGGGGAAGAGCGGGAGGAGGAGCTGAAGGGGCTTCTGAAGGGGAGCTATGGGATGGATGACGAGGCGGTGAGTGGGTCAAGTGGGGGGACGGGCGGGGACTGACGGGTGTGCAGGTCGAGCAGAATGTGCTGGAGCTAATGCACAAGCACAGAGACGACGTTGCTGGCGTTCCCTTCTTCTTCTTGACGTCTGCACGTCGCCCGATATCGCGCCCATCGTCGCGCAACTCGGGCCGCCTTCACGCCGCGCGCTCTGACGGGCCCAACTCTGCTCCGTCATCCCCGCTTGCCATGGCGTTTCGCAGGCCACACACTCCTCTGTCATCCCCTCTGGCCTCTGCTGCTCCGCCCGCCTACGCCAAAAGTGATTGTTCGCCCCAGTCCTCGCCCGTCCTCGCACACATGCAGGCCACACACGCCCACGCTCAATTCACCGCAAGTCTCCCTGCTTCCCCGCTCTCTTCACCACGCCTCCTCAATGCCAGGGCTTCCGAGTTCAAGCCAATCCAGCGCCCCCTCTCCGCTGCCCCCTCGGCCCCGGCCTCTTATCTCCGCACTGACTCCCCTTCTCCAGACCTTTGGTCCCACAACTCTCCCAGGGCAACCTCAAACCTTGCCATCGCTGCTCCTCTCATTGCTGATCAATCCCCGTCCCAGCTCCCCCGCTCTATTACTCCCAGCTCGTCCCTCCGTACAAGTCTCCGCCCTGATGACGACGACGAGCACGACCCTTTTGATCCCTTCGCCCCCCCTTTCACTCCAGACTACGACAATATCCAGTGGACCTATCAAATGCCGCCCTACAACTTTACAGACGACTCTCCCATCGACTTTCACGACATAGACATGGACCCCGATGCACAGTCCCAGCTTACCGATGGCATGACGCCCTTTGATGTTCTCTCTTCCGTCTTTGGCTCCACCCTCGCCCCTTCCGAGCTCGAGGAAGCCCTTGCTGTCAACGGCTACGATTTTGAGCGCGCAATGGCTTGGCTCGTCGACCGCGGCCCCACCACACAACCACAACCCCAGGTCCGCATGCAGTCTATGGGTGGAAGAGTCACTCTAGTCTCTCGCGAGACCTTGGGAAACGGACGCGGAATCACCCCCCGCAACAATTTCCCAAACACCAATGCACCTCGCTACGTCACCAATGGCGCTGGTCGTGCAAGACCGCTCCCCGGCGGAAACCGAGTATGCCGCTATTTCATGGCCGGCGAGTGTCTCCGCGCAGACTGCAGATTCAGGTCAGTCTCTACACGAATATCCTTTCTCTTCTAAAAAATTTCTAGTCACGATCTCGAACGAGCTCTTTGTCGTTTCTGGCTACGAGGCACCTGCGCCAAACAGGAGAATTGCGAGTTCCTCCACCATCTCCCAAAAGATGCCGACATCTCCAGTCTCAACATTGCTATGGCCCGTGCAAATATTCAGCCTGGCACAGGCCCCTTTGGCCACCTGCAGCAACAAAACCTTCCTAGTGAGGAATTCCCCGTTCTTGGCTATGAGACTGGTCCGGGCGCTGGCGCACGTGGGCGCCGTGGGGGTCCATATCACGATCCCAGTCGAACACGCTTTGCTGCTGCTGTCAAGAAACCTGCTTCTGTACACCCGTCCAACGCCAGTAATGGTGACCCGACAATTGCAGCACGTATCGGTGGTCCGTCCGCAGACATCTTGCAGCACCCACAGGGCCGATCGGCCGTTGTTGCTCCACGACCCTCACCCCGTATCAAGTTGCGCGCACCTCTGCTCCTTCCAACGCTTCCGACTGGTGAATCTGTCAGTAGTATGTACATGTCGTACAGACAGAGGGCATTGCAACTTGGTGCAGCAAGGAATGCGTGTTTGTCGCGTGCAGCCGACGCGTGGCGTCGTGGTGATGGTTCTGCGGCTAAGCGCTTCAGCAGAGAGGGACATGAAATGAATGCAAAAATGACCGCAGAGATGGTCATTGCTGCAGGAAAGCTTGTAGCCGAACGTGCAAAGGTTGCTGAACAGGCAGTGAGGAATAGAGACGCAGCTTGGTCGGATGATCCAGGCGATCGTAGCGCGCGGGGAAATACCTGTGGCGGGGGTTACGGCGTGTGTTTGGGCATTGCGAGCAGGGACACTGGAGATGGCAAGCTGTCTTCTGAAGAGAGAATGGAAGCTATGTTGGATTTACACGGGCTTCATTCCAACGAGGCGACTGAAGTGTTGGAACAGTTTTTGCTGGCTGTAAGTTTAATTTCGGTTCTGCTTCTGTTGAAAGGTGCTTATGAATCTATAGCTTGAGAGTGAACATTTCTACGGCTTGGGTGCGTACATCAGTTCTTTCTTGTCTAATGTCTCATTTCTCTTCTCAGCGTTTGCCATTGTCGGCGAAGAGAAACATACTGGAACTCAGGACGCAGCTCGTGGCGCCTCCCGTGCCCGTCTGGCCACGGGCGTCCGCGAGTGGCTGCATCGCTGGGGATACCCATGGAGCGAGAGGGACGGCATCATCTGCATTGATCCCCTCACTCACGCTTCGGAATAGATGATTCCATTGGAATTTTTTTTTTACAACAAGAAATATAACAGTGATATGAAAATAAAAAATTTTTGACGGCGAAACAGACTGTCCTTGTATGTTTTTTTTTTTTTTTTTGTAATTTTGCGTCCCCTCCGCGTACAATTTGCTCGACTTTTCTGCCTTTTGTAGTTCTTTTGTTTGTCTCCTTTTTTTTTTTTTGTCGTG